>JAVQJF010034295.1:0-12008 GCA_036023855.1 Gadopsis marmoratus | reverse complement strand
TTTCCTGTCTCCCTGATCGTTCAGTGTTGTCACCTGTTCCCCTGTGTGCACCTGTGTTCTATCCCCTCGTTATTGTCTTGTGTATTTAGTGGGTTTCTGTCTCTGTGTCCTTGTGGTGTCATAGTCTCTGTTTGAACAACGTCTGAGTGCGTCCCACCTGTGAGTTCCGTGTTCACGTGTGTCATCCACCTGTGAGTTCCATGTTCATGTGTGTCATCCAGAAACCGGCTTACCTTTTCGTAAGTTCGCCTTGTGTTTAAGTTAAAATGAAGGACTGTTTACTTTCAGGCTGTGTGCGCATGGGTCCCTCCACTTCTCCACCTGCACCCAGACGTGACATTCAGGAACTTGGCAAGACATATGTTGGCTTCTTTGCATCTCGGAGTTGTATTTATTTTTTCAGCTCTGAGGGGAGATGGATTGGAATGGAAGCTTTGATTTGTGTGCAGGGTCTGCAATCTATTTAGATTTTTGTGTCTTTTGATGTGAAGAACGATGTCTGACCTATTCACAATAAATAAAGCAAAAACAAAAGGGCAATAATGGACTAACCTAATTGCATGAATATATTCATCAGGAAGTGGATAAAGTAACAAATATGACAATAAAACTGCAGGCTGTCTTTTTGTGACAGACATTTCTGTTTACACTGACCGTAATGATTACACAATAGACTCTCTACAGACATAATAAACCAATAAATGACAAGTAAAACATGTTCATGCATGCTGTAGTATATGCATTATTAATTTTAACATCGTGTTTTATGAGACTCTTGAAAAGTAATTGAACATGTTAGGTGGCTGCAGAAAGTGTGGGCATTTAGAATATATGGCTCCGGACATTGCACAAACTGAGTGACACAACTTCAGGATGGAGGGAGGACAGAAGGAGGCCACTTTAACGGTCATCTTTGTTCAGTATTCCTCTCTCCTTTTTTCTCCAGCACCTCTGACGTTGTTTCCCTTTCCCCAGTTGCACACAGGAGGCCTCCTGTGATGAAGGGATTTTTGTGCTAGTGGAGATTTCTGTCATCAATCCTGTTTGCCATGCTTCAGTCTGTCCCTCTCTCCCTCCCTCTATCCATCTTTCCATCCAACCCTTCACATCCATCTCTCCCTTCCTCAGGTTGGCGAATTGATTGCATTGAGCTGGTGGGGGGGGAAAGGCAGCCTCTGGGGACATACATTGAAGCACCGGTCTGCCAGGCCTTCTGTTTTAATGAAAAGCTAAAGCCCCAGAAATTGCACCTACACTCACACAAAGCCCTCATACATACTGAGACACATACAAACACACACTGCAGCTAGCTATTGGGCAAATTTGGGTCCATAATTACCTGTGCTGTGTGGAGTCCCGTTGGCATCTAACAACTGGAATTACCACCTTGTTTGCCTTCTGAATGGGAGATTTATGTTGGAATGTCAATCCCGCCTTATGGCGAAGTGAGAGTTTGTGGTGAGAATTTTTAACCTTGTGTGTTAAAATAAATAAGGAAGGAACACTATGTGTTAATGGTAGGTTGTTGTTTTCAGTGTCACGTTCTGATGCTCTAACATGGGCGGGGGGTCAGAGGAACTGGGGAACTAGAGAACATCCTAATGTCTTACAAGCTGCTGTCTAAGGCAGAATCAATATAACGTATCGATTCCTGCGGGGGGTTGACAGTTTGTGGGTCAAGATGTGTGTTGTGTGTACAGTATAATGTGTCTGGTGTGTGTGCAGCATGTGTTTGTGTATCTGTCCCTTCACGGTCTACTGTTGGCGCACTAAATAATGTAAGTGCTGTAACTAGCTTTAATACAATATCAACAGGCTGTAAACACCACTAACCAACAGTTTCAGCCTTAACTATTAAACGGTATGATATGTTTATGGTTTTGGTCAATATTTATGTCGTGCTTTAGTGTCTCTGGATTCTCTCCTATAAAATGAGCTTGTTTAGGCTGCTGCATCATCTCTCGCTTCTCTTGCTCTATCTAACAAGCAAACGTGTCCTTAGAGGACACTTTGCAGTTTTACTAACTGCAGTTAAACTTTGTTTTGAAGCATGTGCGGAAGTGCTGTATGTGCAAATTGTTGTTCGGGGCAGTGCATTAGGTCTGGGCAAGGATGTCACATTAAGTGTTCAAATGCCACACAGAGCAAATTAAACCAGCTGCGGCGTATTCGGTGTGAGTTAAATGTTTTCCAAATGTGTTTCTCTTTTCAGTCATGCTGATAGAACTGCGTTTGGAGAGTATAGACTAACATTTAACTAGGCTTAGCTGCAGTCAAGACATTTCTCTCCCTAGTGGAGCTGTTACACTCTCATAAGTGCAGATGCTCCCTGCCGAGGGACGTTGCTCAGCTGGAGAGTGTGTGTGTGCACATACACTCTCCACTCACCTGTGTGCCTCATGTATCAGCCTTGATTGGAAGCCAGACAGACAAGCTGTTTATTTTAGGAGTTGATATTTCTCCATTCTCCACTTTTGCATCCATCCCTGGACTGTCATGCTGCTGCATCTGGCCAATCAATAATGTAATTCTTAACCAGCGGCTGCTGCACGCTGGAGTAATTACCGCCTCCATTATCTGACCACATCTCTCATTATACTGTAAGCGACCTTCATTAGGGCCACTGGCTGAAAGGCATGGAGTAGGCGGGTTCACTCTCAAAAAACAGAGACAAGCACACACAAGTACACACCATAGACTGATATGCATGCATAAACATGCTCCACGTGCTCAGAAAGACAAACAGACAGACAAGCATGTCACCCTCCTGCACTCCCCATCTTCACTTCCTCGCCTCTCTTCCTCTCTTTGCCCAGTCAATCAGATAGCCATTAGCCAGTATTGGTCCCAAGGGCTAGTCTCTCACATACTGCACATCTATGGGAGCATTTCCATTCAGCAAGATGGCTCACCTCCTTGCCTCACTGTGATAGCCGTGCAGCCCAGGGGAAATAAAGACAGTCGCAGCCAAATCAAATCCACAGCACAGTGGGGGAGATGCTGGCACAGATCAGCATGTTACTGGCCTGTTTAGGCTCCTTCTGTGGTGCATTTTGAGCCAGACTGGGGGTAGTTAATGGTTTTAATGTTAACACCGCCAGGACTGCAGGGTTTATTTACACTGTGGGTAACTGCCAGAAATGCTGCTGGAAAATACTTCTTAAAATATAATCTCCCAAATATAATGCATATTTATGCGTTGTCTGTATTTGTAACTCACCTTTAGAGTGCTTACACAGCTAAATAACACACACAAACTCTCTCATTCTCCTCTAATTTGAGATGCCACTACAGAGCCCATTTTCAGCAATAGTACACTTGTTAGTCCTTTCAGCAAAGGCAACAGTCATGGTGCATTAGCATGGGTCACAGAGACAAAGGCCAGTGCGTGACAGAAGCTGGCAGGTCACTGTATCCAGTGACCTTTTGTAGATAAGACTAATATAGCTTTGTTTCCTGTTTATAGCACAGTCCTGAACCAGTATGAATGCTGCTTCATAATAACAATGGCATTATAAGGCATTAAGAGATCCTGAATATGTTTGACTATATGAAATAGACAGCTGTACATAAGTATGTAAGCCTGTGAACATACACTATTAATCTGTATGCAAATATGTACAGCCGCTCTCTTTCAGCTTGTTAAAGGAGACGTGGTCTGACCTCTTAGAAAGAAATCAGTGTGTTGTTCATCATCAGCTGTCGCTCTGTCTCTCTTCCTCGGCCCTCAGCGTCTTGTTATACGACTGGCTATCAGCCTGGTGGCAGTTTGCTAATGGTGTCAGCAGACTTCAATTAACTCTCCTCCACGCTTGATCGCGCCGTCCTTTCTGCTGGAGAAGGGCCTTAAATTGTCTGAAATACCAGAGCCATTAAGTGTGACTGGTTAATGGGAGTTTAAACAGAGAGGGAGAGGCGGGGCAGGCAGACAGCAACAGCATACAAGTGGACAGTTTCAGGCTTTGTTTTCCACTCTCCCTCTCTGCTAAGTGGCTGAAGGTGATAAACACATTATGTCTGTAGAGGTGGGGGATGACTGTCTGGCAAGACACTGCAAATTATAGTCCTTCCAAAATTCTTTGCAGTGTGGTTCATCAGTTCACACCCATAGTCCCTGGGTTAATGGAAGGATAAGATACCATATACAAAAGGTATTTACAACATTAAAATACTGTTACATTAAATTTCTGTCACTGTCAAATAGTCATTCAAAAGTGGATGAACTGAACGCCAACCCAAGAGGAACACAACTTTAATGTACTGTATATTTTGTGCAACCTTTGGTAGAATTAACCAGGGCATCAATTATGCTTTTATCATAGTGTGAGCCCAAGATTGTAGGCAATTTTTAGCCAATACAGTATCTGTACTATATAGAATATACATTTTGGTGGGCATTTCACTCTTAGATCATTCTTATTGAGTCATTTAGGAAAGCAAAAAATGCAGTGTGGGGTCTGAAGAGTCAGAGGAGGTTTACTGTTTCTATGCATTTAAAATTGTCCTGCCACCAATGTTGCCATGTGCAAAACATGTACTGAAGCATTCAAATTGAGAAACGGTTAATATATGTTATATGTAACGTTTAGCTGCAGTTAATGTAAACATGATGATGGGTTTAGTGTATGACAGCACTATCGATCAGTGTCTGAAATTGTTACGCACTGACCTCGCCTCCAGGGTCTTTGAGAGTATTTTGGGCGGAATAATGTCAGTGTGAATGTAGATGTTCTTTCTTTTGTTTGTGTCACTACAGTATAACCACACCAATTCAGACCCAGTCCTCCCCTGTGCTGCAAGAGAAATTCTCCAGCCAGAGAAAAGAGAGAGAACTGTGGGCCAATAGACATTCATAAGCTTTATAAACTGGCAGGTGGTATTTTCCACACTTCTGCATTTTCACACAAGAAGGCAAAGCCCATTCTGTATGTGTGGGGATAGCTGCAGTGTGTGGATATTGAGTATTTCTGGACCCGTACAAGGAAAAACTTTGCGTGACCACAACTCCTCAAGGCCTAGACAGCGTGGGCACTTCTCTCCCTAAGCATGTGAGACTTATAAAAGCTGAGAGAAGAGATTTTCTTTTCATCTCGGCAAACAACCCAGGGGCACAAAACATCTACCTACGCCTGCTAAAGTACAATCTTTCTGGGCAGGAGAGATATTTAGGCATAAAGGCCAGTGACAGTGTGCCAGATCAAGTATTGGCATATCTAGGTTGTCTAGACACAGGCAGGTGTCTCAAAATAGAATCCATTTATTTCTGTCTCCCAGCTCCTCAAATGTTACCGTTTTCCAGCCAACCAGTGCTGACTGCCAAACAATACTGAATGGGGCTGTCTTCTAACACAAGGTCTACCTTGTAAAAACAGGTGTGCAGGTTTGAAAGATCTCCAGTCATATTTACAGTTTGCTTACACACCACAGGCACTTCATAGGTTACATGATCAAATAAAAATACTTAGATTTATGCTCGAATTGTAAAAATGATAACAATAATATCATGGTTGCTTGTCAATAACAGAAATGTAAAAAATATCATTGCAATGAATGCAACTGAAATGACTTTCCTCATTGAGTGTGGGACGTTATGTAACATATGTTGAGTTTATAGTTTAGTGTCAATAAACTCACACTTCAATTCATCTCAAAGAAAAAAAACAAAAAGCTGTTTCAACCTGTCTGTCACCTTTTGATGGGTGCCCCCCCCAAGTGATCGATCACTGTTGACAAGGGTCCTCTCTCAGAACTGGTGAGCTTCTGAGCTGGTGTTTCCCCTGCAGACTAGATGAAATGACTGAGTACATTTTGTGAAAGGCAGAGTTTTTACATTCGCTGTCATACGGCACCTTGTATTGATTAAATGTCTGGAAACTTTTTTAATATTTACATTGCCTCTGACTAGTATTTCTATTACAATACATACAATGAGGATGCCTACACATCCTAACTGTGTATGTCATTGTCCTGGACATACAGTACCAGCTTGTATATGATAGTTCAACATTAAAGCCTATCAATTTACTGCTGAAACGCTCATCACTCACATCATTCTGATAATCTTGGGTTCACAAACAGGGAATAAAGTTTTAACAGGTTAAAAATAAAAGAAATATGAGGAATTTTAAATTATGTTCATATAAAGTCTGTCATACACTCACAATAAACGTTTATACAGTAAATCACTTTTATATTTTTGGTGTATCCTCTGGATGACAAAAGACTAATTTGCTAAATCCCTCCCTCAAACAGTGATTGAACAGTAGTAGCTTAGCAACATCAAAACGGTCTGCATGGTATTAATACATTAAGAGTGACATTCTGTTTAAGCATTTGGAGGACTGTGTATTATTGTTTTCTTATTTAGAAAGAAACCGCCTTGCATGTTCGTATAATACTGCGCTATCTATAATCCTACAACTCACTAGGTACACTGTAATATAAGAATATTTATGTAGCCATAAAATGTATTTTTCAGACTAAGTCTCCAGCTGACTCATTTGAAGCATGCATAAACAGTTAATTTATAACCAACTCGTGGAGTTAAAGTTAGCTAGCTAGATACAGGTAATAAAATCTGCCAGTGGTAAATGGCATTTTAGTCAGCAAAATCGACGGTAGTTGATTTAAAATAAATAAAAAATGAAGCTTGTTTTATTCTGCTTTGTATGAAGTAAAGGACCCATTGTTCCGAAGAATTTTCCTGAATTTCAAGTGGTACATCTGCCACTGAAATAATCTGATAAAACGAAATGGACTTGGCTCCAGTTCACAGCTTTCTGATCCTCTCTCCCTCTACACTCATCGTCACAAATAAACCCAAATCCTGCCATCTGAATGAAACACACAACCATACAAAGTCAGAACGTGAAATCATACTTGACTACCATTTGAATTTAATCACAATGGCCGCTCTGGTGTAATGATTTCATCCCTTTCCCACTGAGTCAGTTAAAAAGTCAAACGGTTTAGTTCTGAGACACCCACACTAAATCTTTTAATGACAAACTCTGTCTTGGGTTTATGGATTCTTGGCCAATTCAGTAGACAAGACCAACTACTGGGCCTGTTTGGCGTGGGGATCAGATATTATCAGCAGGGGGCCAGGAACACCATTTCCTTTTCCTTTCTTTAGCCACTCACTCAAACTGTTATAGCACCATCAATTTACTTCACACTATTCTAATAGTCTTGGATTAGTTGGAGAGCAAATGACTACAGCAGTCTTCACAGGTTGAAAATAGACTTTAAAGTTGTTGAAGGACAAAAGAGAATAAGAGTGTGAACTTTCTCATTACATTTGAAACAAAGATGGTTTAATAATGTTTGTATTTTGCTTTGTTCTCGTTCATTGTATTGTTAAATACACAAGTCAAGGGTCAGTGTGTTTTACAGATTGCATTTTAAGCAGCTCAAGTTATCTTAGTAGTTATATGTTATAAGCCTGTCATTCATTCAGTTTATATCTTGTACGAACCAATGTTATAAGTTACAAATTTATCTTTGATATGCTCATTTACATTTTACGATTGATCCATGATGTACACATGTACTCTTATAATCATTTAAACTGCTGGCTCGAGCCACATACTGCTTCTTAGAACATCATAGTATTCTTATTATATCTATCTCTATCTATGCTCCTTTTATTTAAGCACATAATCATTTTAGAGTTTATATTGTACTGCTTAAAGTTAGCATGTAGCATGATTGCGTGTAATCAGATTTATGTTTTGCATTATACTCTATGAAATCATTTATTTTCTTATTGCACTCTATAACCATGGGATTTTTTGCTAGGTTTCTATGAATCACTGACTGTGTCAGAACTTTCTAGTAATTTATAGCACGTTACAGAAGCAGAAGGTATGAAGCACTAAAGCTGGTTTCCAAAAAAGAATATGAGATGTGTTAGACATTAAGCCCTTAAGCAGCAGGGGGAGTTAAACAGGGAGGGTTTTCTGTAGAAAAGGCCAATGCAGCTAAGAATTGGGGCTTTCTTTTACTTTTTCAGGGGGAATTGTTGTTAGGTGATTTTCTTGAGGCATGATTGCCTATTTTCGCATTTTTTTAATGTTTGGCTTTGGTTTATTAATCCTTAAACAAAGTTTAAAGCCTCTTCCATTTCTTCTGTTCTGCACGATCCTCTTGGCCAGACTTGGTCCTTGCCTTCAGGTAAAGCCTGTAAACATGATGACGAGAGGTTAACCATAACTGAGTCTAGATTTGGAACACTACATGCTAGGGGCCCTATAGGCATTCCTTAGGGTTCCGATAGGAACAAGCCTGGGGTACACAAGGAAGAGTATTTTTTTTTGGGGTGACTGACTATCGGGCTGTCCCTGACAGTGAGACCACTCCCTGGCATATACCAAAAAAGAGTAAGGGTACAAGAGGGAAGTCTCAAACATTCGGTTATGTGCCCATCCAATGTTTAGGTAAATGAGGGAAGGCAACCTCATAGTAGGTTTAGCTCCACCGCTGCCTACACTTAGAAGGGATCTTTACCTTTTCGGTTCAGGTCTGCCGCGTTGTCATGGCCGACACTCCCAGCGTTAGAAAGCCTCCCTGAGGGCTCTGCTGCCCAAAAAAGAGCCTCAGTTAAAGACAGCTAAGAAAGGTCTGTCCTCACGGAGGGGCATCTCTCTCTGCCACACCTCTGTGTTCTCTACAAAGTCTTCTGAAATTCACTTCAAGTAACTTATCGTAATGTAATGTTACACAGTAATGTTAAGAAAAAATACTATTCTACTATTTCATATATGGTCTTTAAAAGTGCACTGCAACTTAAAATTCATAAAGTGACAAAGAGTCAGTAGATCAAGTCTGTTTCAAATTCTAGTGTGATGCTGTGGCAAAAAGAAATGGCACCACCTTTATGAAGTATTGAATTACGGCGCTGTTGTTGATAAGAGCTGTGGCTCCTACTGTTATGCTTCCAGTTAATTTCCCAAGTGTCAGAGAACAGAAGCTGGAAGGTTGTGTTGTTTCGGTTGTGTCAATTAAAGCAGACGTAAGTATCTTGTTGTGGAGAGGATAGTTACTGTGCCAGATTGTGGGTGTCATCATCAGTCACTGTTCATATTGCTAAATATTGGCACTGACGCCTCACTTGAATAGGATAAACGATGCAGGCAGAGGCATGAAATGAAGAACAAGGATGGATTGGCTCGGTCTCTGTCAGTGTGGCCAGCAGGTCCACGGTTAGTTGTGCTGCCTTTGTTTCTTCTGTCTACTTTTTTTTTCCTCTTTTTTTATTACTTCCTCCATCCAAGGTTATCCAATGATTTATTTTTAACTAGGTCTTGTTTTTGTTTGCAACATGCTAGCAGTGTGGCTCTAGGGGTGGCAATATCAGTCAGCATATTGACATTGTCATAGAGTGCATGCTAGCATGGTAGTCAAGTTTAAAGCCTCTTCCATTTCTTCTGTTCTGCACGATGTAGCACATTATGCTTAGGGAACCCTAACAATCCAGTGTACAGGATAGCGCCACCTAGTGGTATTGTGTTCAGTGACACTAAATTCCTAAAATGCATTCTCTTCTTAACTCTGTATTTAAACTAAAGACATTTTCTTTATATTTTTATTGTAGTTCAGTTTCACATGCAGAGAGAAATTTGTGTTCATTTTTACTTATGCCTCAAAGTCTAGGTTTACTTTTGCTTCAGTCTGCAGCAATGTTTTTGTCACATTTCAGTTTAAGGATTATCAAACCTTGATTCCATCTTGCTTTGTTAAGCATAAACTCTCTCCACTCCACAACACACCTGCAAGTAAAAACTCCACATGTTTGCTCACAGCATTACTATGTCGGTGTGGCCCTCCGTACACATCTACCATCTAGATTTATGAGTCTTGTTTCAGTCTCTCTATCTCTATCTCTCTCACGCACTCACAGACACACACACACACACACACACACACACACACACACACACACACTCGTTCTCTAGTTTTAGTGAAGAACTGCTGTTGCTGCTTATGGGAGCCCTGAATTGCCAGCTTGTTCGTGAGATGACGCCAGCAGCTGAGACCTCCCCACTAGTGATTCATTGCTTTAATCACTCTGACTCTCCACCCTGTTACCAACCATGACACATCACTGCCTTCTCAGAGCACTCACACCATTTGTCCTATTTAGGACACTGTCTCTACCCTTGTAGACAATTAGATATTGGGGGTACAGTGATGTGTGGGGCTGGTATAATATAGCTCTGCCGGCGCGGCGCTGGTTGAATTGCTGTGAAAATTGATGCGTGGTCCTCCTCAATTCACCTGACACGATGGTGGTTTACTTGTAAGTCATAGACCCATCTGACCCCATCAATGGAACATCACAGAAACTGGTGAATGAATATTCAGCCTACATGTTAATGTCAGTTTTATTAGCTCATCTCTAAACAGGCCAGTTTGTCTGGCTTTCAGTCCAGCCCCTCTTGCTCTGCCTCCACCTCACTCTGTTTAATTCAGAGTGGTTGTAACATTATATCCACAGCGCAACAGCAACCTTTATGAACCTGTATTGATTTTGCTCTGGTCTGTCTTTTTATTGCTACATAAGGTGGAAAGTGGATACGATCAATCACTCCTCTTTTCTCCGTTTGCCACCTAAAGGCAGAGACCTCAGTGGATCTATAGACACACCAGTGGATGGAGAAGTGCAATCATATGCCAGATATGCTTGTTGTGAGGGCGAGCTTTTGTTCTCATTTTTGTGTGATTTTTGAGTTGTGTGTTGAAACTAGGATGGTGTCTAACTACAGTAGCTACTGTGTTCACTATTTTCTGAAACCTGTAAGATAAAAGCGAAACCTCACAGATGGCAACGATACACTCTGAGTACATGAGGACGCCGACATGCAGTGTATGTGGCAAGCAGGATGGTTGTTGGCTGAGAAAGTCATTCTGGGACCCAAGAGGTTCATCTGAAGTCCGCTCCAAACGGATGTGACTGCTCATTCACTCTCACTCCTAAGGTTTCTTGTTTGCCTTCCTCACTTCATTTATTGCCTGAATTTCCATGGCTGTTCTCTCCTTCACTGTCCTCGCCAACAAAAGCAGGGCAGCAAATTACACACAGATGTGATGGTGGATCATAGTGAGCAAGTGTGAAAGTCCTGAGACGTCGCCCCAGAGGAGGTGAGAACAGCAGCAAGTAGGACATACAGTCGGGAGGCTTCGGGGATTTGCACGCTGTTGGATGGTGAGAGAGAGACCAGAATTCAGCTCCCACAAAGGGAAGCCAAGAGATTCAGTCAGAGAGCCTTGAAAGAAGCTGGATTTCACTCCTCAAGTTCTTTATTTGCCAGGCTTTACAAACTTTACCATTCTAACAATGTTTGCATAACAATACTACTACAAATTGGCATTTCACACATTTTCTGTGCAGTGTGGTTTGATTTTGTGGGACTTCTTTTGAACATGCATCCGTATGTAATTGTTGAGCATCTCCTTCCAAAGCAGTGGGCCTTGATATGTTGCTATAACAGCTTTCACTTCTCATTGAAGACTTAGTGAGATCATCCACTGATGTTGGGTAATAAGCCCAGTCTCAAAGTTGTTGTTCCAGTTCTTCCCAAAGGTGTTTGATGAGGTTGAGGTCAGGGCTTTGACCAGCACAGTCAGGTTCTTCCACACCAACATGTGGAAATCATTTTGTTATGGACCTGGCTCTGTTCGTGGGGGGAAAGGGTCACTTGTCTAAAATACACTGCTCAAATAAAATAAAGGAACACTTTTTAAGCAGAGTATAGCATCAAGTCAATTAGTCTCAATCAAGTCAGTTTCCCAGCACAGTCTCAAGAGCATGGAGAAGATTCCTGGAGACAGGCAGTTACTCTAGGAGAGCTGGACAGGGCCGTAGAAGGTCCTTAACCCAGCAGCAGCACCGGTATCTGCTCCATTGTACAAGGAGGAACAGGATGAGCACTGCCAGAGCCCTACAAAATGACCGCCAGCAGGCCACTGGTGTAAATGTCTCTGACCAAACAAGCTGAAACAGACTT
>JAVQJF010034289.1:0-34843 GCA_036023855.1 Gadopsis marmoratus | reverse complement strand
TTGGACCACTTTTGGTAGGTACTGACCACTGCAGACCGGGAACACCCCACAAGAGCTGCAGTGTTGGAGATGCTCTGACCCAGTCGTCTAGCCATCACAGTTTGGCCCTTGTCAAAGTCCCTCACATCCTTGTGCTTGCCCATTTGTCCTGCTTCAACACATCAACTTCGAGGACTGTTCACTTGCTGTCTAATACAGTATATCCCCCCTACTGACAGGTGCCATTGTAACAAGATAATCATTGTTCTTCACTTCTCCTGTCAGTGCTCATAAAGTTACGGCTGATCGGTGTAAATTCTACTCATCAGGTTCTCTGTTAACAAAATGAGTTAAATGAGTTGAAAACCTAATAATCTGATGCAACTGAGCTGCAAGCAATAGCCAGTCACTCGCCTTTGCTTTACTCACATAGAAACTCCTCTTAACCATCAGAGGGCACTAAAAACCCACCTGATGCTCTCAACCATTCAGAAACCATTAGGATGAAAATATCACCAGAATGGCTGGTGTGTGTTTTTGGGAGGTGAATATGTAAAAAAAAACAACAACTATAAAAGTGTTCATGTTTTTTGAAATTTAGAATGTAGGCAGAGCATTTCTCTTTAAACTATCTCTAAGTTTTTTAATGAATAGTAATTTGTATGTCCTATTTAACCTGACGTGTCATTTAAAGTGTGATTATTACAGCAATCAAGCTCTCTGCGCAGAAAACTCATGTTTACATACTTTTGGGCGACTTCACATTAAATAAGGCATAAAATCCAATGAAATTGTGCTGTAGAGAATTATGGAACTTCAGGGGAGGATAAAGTGACTTTTTCCAGGGCCTCCATCATACACGAACAATCGTGTATGAAAGTGTTCATTTTATTCCACCCCCTTGAAAATACTTTACTCTTAGGACACTTGCAGTTACTTGACACTACTTCCAGTGGCATTTCACACCTTCGGGGGCATCAAGGTAAAAACAGAGCGGCGGAGGGATCGAACATCGGCACACGCGTCACGTTTGACCGTTTCCCCCTGACGTGACATTCAAACCAACGCACGGTTAATCCCAGCGGCTCCAGACTGGACGTGGCTTCCTGATCGGATGAACAGTGACAGATGATGAGTGCAGTGGCCTGGGGATTTGCGCGCGAGACCGTCAGTGATCTGCCGACATCCGTTTAGCGCCGCAGAGCAGAGAGAGACACCGACTCAATCTGGGGTGGTGGGCGGGCGGGTCGGGGGGGGCGACTTGTTGAGATCATTTGCGTGGAGCCTAACATTGATCGAGACGGAACCCCTCGCACCGTGTTGGGCTCGAGGCTCCCGCGTCCTCAGAACCCGACACCGAGTCTCCAGGAATCGCCGCGCACAACTTTTACGCGCAGCGTGCCGATGAGCAGACCTCGGCGCGCTGGTCCATGTTACCCGCCGCAGGCACGACGCTGCGATCTCTGCTCACACAGGTGCGATCATGTCAAGTGCGCGGACTGCAGACGCGGACGGAACGATCCGCTCCTCGCTCTGCTGAGACCCGACTGAAGCGCGGAGGCTGGGAAGTTGCCCGGGACAGCGAGCCGCACCGGGCGCCACAATGAACCTTTACTGCCACAGCTGGGGGATCTTGCAGATGTTCTTCGCGGCAATTCTAGCAGTTCTCACGCAGGGTAAGTGACAAGTCTGTGTGCAAAATCTAATCTGCCCATCAGGGAGTTTAGATTTAAGAGGGAGTTTGGACCAGTTATGAGGGGCTGTCACTGTTTAAGCATTCATACTGTCTCTGCACTGTATCTACTGATAACATCTGAAAAACCAATGAGCTATTAGACAAAACTGTCCCATCTACAGCTTACTGATGGGAGGTGGGCCTTCTCTCAGCAGTGCCATGCCAGCAGTAAAACAGCCGTCTCTACACGTCTAAATAATATATAAATGTTCTCATTTGTGCCACACATTTACATCTTACTCCACAGCGTTACAGTGTTCCGAGTGAGCCCGACGTGAGCATATGTGTCTTACTTGAAGCAACGCGGTGTCACAGCAGTGAGTGGGGTATAAAACATTTAGGATGAAATTGGTGCTTTCCCTTACGGGATGGGATGCCTGCTAGAGAATTGAGGTACCCAATTTCCACACAGTAAGGCAAACAAGAAGCAGACAATCTGAATTCCCAACTTTTATAATGAAAAAGAAGAGAAAGCACACGGCAAAGGCATTTACTGTAAAGCCTATATGTGTCTCATAGATGGCTATTTCCAAGGAATGCAGGCTGGCTGATTGATGTGGGGGGAAAAATGGAAAAAGGAAATTGTCATAAAGCAGATTTCTTTAAAAGCAGCTTTAAGAGTCTCATTGGACATAGAAATCCCTACCAATCACTGCACAAGCTTAAGCCTCACTCTCTCGCTCTCCTTATCTTCTCCACCCTCTCACTACCCAGGCCCTCAGAGCATCACATGCATATGATGAGCACATCATCTATGTATGTTTGTATAAAGCACTTCCTGGAGCATGTAAGACGTACTTTGACTAATAAGTGTCGTAAGCTAAGTTTTGTCCGGGAAATTGCACATGACCGGGCCTGTTTTGCAGCTCCGCTGTTATCAGCACATAATTCATTGTCGTGACATAAAGTAAATGGCACAACAACATAGCAAGAGAGTCTTGAAAACAGAACATAAATATAGACAACACTCAACAACACTTAATGCTCTGTGTTGACCGTAACAACCTTAAAAATGTTAGAGCATAATTTAAGAATAGGTATAAGTGAACTGTGTGACTTAATTTAACTGGGACTGCAATACTCCAATTAGGTGCCTGTAGCAGACATCACACTGTAGCACAGCTTATGTTTCTAACACACAATATGTCTTGTTCCAGACCTTTTTGGATCCATTTTTCTCACTTCAGATGACCTTTGATAATTAACCACAATGCTTCAACTTTTTTCAAAAGTTCTGGGTGTACTAACAGCTTGTCTTTCCTGTGCTGCAAGCCGCTCTTTACTTCCCAAATGTCTAAGTGTCCCACAAAACACTCAAATCTTTGTATATAAGGACATTTTATCAGCAAGCTAATGAGACCTAACGAGACTGTTTTTGGTGCTTGGAAAGGTCAGCCAGTCAAAAGATAAAGACACATAGTGCCAACATCAGTTTACAACAGAGAATGTTGTCTTCTTCAGGTGCTTAATTAGTGATATTAACATCTGGGACATTGCCAACACTTTCTAATTATTAAGCATTTATAGTGGTTTGCTACATATGTGACGCTAATAAATATTTGTTCCAAAACCTTCCACAGACAGCATGAAAGAGAAACTTTGAGGCAAAATAAAAGCTCTTTTTCCTCAGTTGATGATTGAAATGCGGACATCCATTTTTGTCAACTGTGATGCTATAGGGAGTCAACTCCCTTCTGCAAGCTGTTTTGCACATATGGTAAAAGTCATTACTGCACATTAGAATTCAACGTGGTTGCTCGGGCTTTGTGCATTTTAATAGAATAATACAAAGATTGATTACATTTGGAGAAATAATGCTAAAAGACAAGCGCATGGAAAAGAAGTTGGCTGACATGCCTACTGATAGATGTTAATATAGAGACTTAAGACAAACTGCAGGGCAAAATATAGCTCAACAGTGTTTTTATTAAAAATGGCGATGAGAAACAGTATTGTGAAATGAACCTGTGAGTCATAATCTCTAAGTAAACTTGGCAGTTACTCATATACACCACACAACAACTCTCAGTTTCTCACTACACTTTCCATTATTACTTTACATCTCCATTTTATGCATGACAGTACAGCTCTTACTGGACTGTATTTGCTTTATACAAGTGGCCAAGAAAAAATGCACCACCACCAAGGGATACTGTATAAATGCAAAGCTCAATTTGAAAAAGTCACCTAACCATTTTGGAAAGAAAAAGTTAATTTAATGCTATCACTCAAAGGTGCAGTAGTGTTAGTTTCAAATGATATGTAAAAACAATTCCTGAATCTAATTTAATACAGGGAACATTTCATGCATTTGGACACAGAGAGGGATTTGATTAACAACATGTGATTTAAAACCGGCCATAAAGGGATCTCCTGTCTTATTTTCCTCACATAAAGCACATAACCTGGATACTATGGAGAAAAAGAAAGGAAAAAAAAAAAGCAACAATGCAAGGCATTGAAGATGTTCAGCCTGCAGGAGAGCAGTCTTGGAGAGGCAGCTTTCAGAGGCAGTTGTAGCATCTGCATGGCAACACTGATGCTTTCTGCCAAAGAGGAACTGAAGCTCAGGGTCTTCAAAATGAGTGATTTGAGAGGCTGGAACAGCTGGTGCAGCGGATTTGCTCTCATGTTTATCAGTTGAGGGCAGGACTCTCATCATGATGAGAGGACCATAGATGTCGAGTTTTGCTTAAAATTGCTGCTTGTTAAATATCCGAAATATTGGCAAAAAAGAGAAGCATGCATCTCTTAGCCTGCCATGAATCATAATCACACAGTGCCTGCAAAGTCTGCTACCATATTCACAAGCTATGTATGCTATGTGCGCTTCATTTAAATGGTCTCCTTTGGGTTTTTGTGAAATGAAAAGCATGTGAAATCACAAGCAGAGCACAGATGACCCATCGAACCCAACTTTAAAGGGAGGAGCTTGCATGTGAAGTACTTTGTTGCTACATTGGCGGTGCACTCTCCCTCCTGGAGACACTGAGCCAGTTTATATTCAATCCAGCCTGAGCTGCTGCCAGCTCTGGTATTAAACAGCACATCTGTCACTGTGGCCACTGGTAGGCTAAGCCAGAACAGCCCCGTTCCCAGCTTCAGTCCTTCATGCAGTGTGTCACCCACTCAGCAAACATGACTGACACTCTTGCCTGTGTGTGGAAGAGAGAGAGAGAAAAAGA
This sequence comes from Gadopsis marmoratus, assembly GCA_036023855.1. Classification (NCBI taxonomy): domain Eukaryota; kingdom Metazoa; phylum Chordata; class Actinopteri; order Centrarchiformes; family Percichthyidae; genus Gadopsis; species Gadopsis marmoratus. Next base: position 29,944 of record JAVQJF010034289.1, on the reverse strand, counting down.
TGGTCTTGTCTTTCTCCGAGGGCTGCTGGGTTGGCGTGATTGTTACACATGCAGTATAGTTATTGCGGTGTGAACTGTCAGACCATCATGACAGGCTCTTTGCTGAGGTTGACGAGGAGGATGAGTGACGATGAAAAGCAGAAGAGGCCAAGCTAGACGGACCCCGTCAGATGGCAGCAACCATAAGGGACATGACGACAGATATTGACATAGACATGCTTCAGGCCTTCCTCAATGGATAAATAACGATGAATAATTCAGTGACAGACAACACTCAAACTGGCTTCTTGTGTCATAATTTGACAAGTCTGTGGATCTAGATATTATCTCTTTTGTAAGATATTGTTAGTTTTGGTATATAGTTGGATGATTTGTTTAGGTCTGAGATGCTACTAAAGCTGTTTTTCACTACGCAATGCCATGCTAATGCAGCTTCTACCATTTTGTTATAATCTGCAGAGTAAACACCAGTGTTTTTTGTCCTTAACTCACTAAGTAGGGCAATTAGCCAGTGCAGATCAGCTGTAATAATCTTCATAATTCTATCAAAATGGACGTTTAATGAGGACACATGATGGCCGAGTGACCTCTGCCTCTCTGCTCATTGCCACTGAGTAAGACACTCACCATTAAGCTCTTAAACCAGATCAGAGAATATTTATGCTGTTGGTTTGTATCATATAAAAAGTAATCATAATTCTATGCACTTGTGATCAGTATTTAATAGTGAGCCAGTAATCCTTGTAATCATTGTACAAGTACACTGTCCAACACAAAGCAACTGATGCGTAAATACACATCCTACTGAATAATATACAGTGTTTCAGATGTATTCCTGTTTTAGCTAGCTTAATATTTTCATTAGAATCTGATCGCATTTATTTTACTTTACATGGTGATGCTCCACCATTCCTGTTTTTTTATTTTTCATGGAGGATCTGCTGGGTGTTCACAGCCTGCTGACAATCTGAAAAGCCATTTTGATCCCAGGTTTTGATGGCTGATTTCACCCTTGTGCCAGATGTATCAGATCCCACCTTCCCTCCACATATAGAGAAAACAGATCTACCATGAAAGAGGTGAAATTGGGGCAGTGGAATGGAAACATGGAAAGATATATGGTAACTTGCAGGACATTTTGGCAGCAGTAAACTGGTTTTGAAAAGTACATCCTATAGAAAATTAAGTAGTATTTGTTAGTATATTATCTTTATGTGACGTGAGTCGCTACCTGGGTATTATTTAGGTACTGTATGAAAGTTATTAGAGGCAGAGAGGGGGTAAAAAATGGCTAGGGTAGTTTGACTTTTGGCTGAAGATGGGGTTGTTTGAAATTTTAGGAGACATTTACCATTTTAACATTGTTATATTATTTTGACATGTTGGAGGGAGGGTGTGAGGGAGGGCACACACACAACACCCATCACTTTTATACAGTTCCTTAACAAAGATTTGCTGTTGCCTCAGAAACTAAAACACTTGTAGGTGTGTCTTTTATAATTTACATTATTTCACCTATGTGCTCTGTTACAGAAATTTTAAAGTTAAGCTCAGAGGCCTTTTAGTTTAATACTTTGATGCCCCACTCAGTTGATCAGTTGGCCTGGGCTGACCTTTGTACTGAACTGTTCATTCCTGGAACGCTGCTGGCATTTTTCAGAGTATTTTATAATCAAATGTAGGAGGAGAACTGAATTCTAAGGAATTCAGTAGAACTCTAGTTTCTCAGAAATGTGGCACTATGATATGTTCACATTGCTTTTAGCAAGCCTAATTTTCCATTTTTACCCTGCAGATTTGAGCAGTGCTGACCAACAAGAGCTGACCGACAGTAAGAGCCCAGTGCCTTTCCTTGCCTTCTTGCCGGTCAACTACGAGGTGCGAGATGCTGACTACTTCTTTCTAAAAGAGGCAGGGCAGGACTTCATGAGGAACTCCAGCATGCAGAGTCACACGCAGCCCTTTGTTATATTAAGAGCCAGCCACCAGCCATCTGTCAACGTCAGCTATGGCACTATGTCCACAGAGAAGCGTGTGCCTCTAGATCTGGTCCAGTCTGTGCAGCTTTTCAACGCTCCAGAAGTCTTTATCTTTAACTGGAAAATCCAGGCCTTCGTGCTGACGCCTCAGGTTTTTTCCTCCAAGCCCAAAGTGCGGGTGCTCTTCTATGTCGCGGGGAGGGACTGGGGCAGAGCAGAAGAAACTGTGGATGAGCTACCGTGTGTGACAGTGTATGCTTTCTGGCAGACCCAGGAGGTGAGGGGTTCCTGTGCCATGGGAGGCGAGCGGGGAACATGCATGGCCGAGCTGGCTCCTGCGCCTGGCTGGTTTGCCCCGGGGTCAGAGGGCACCAGCAGGGAGAGGCAGGACCCATCTGCTGGGAACCCTGTGGAGCTGTACTACCAGGCGCAGCCCAAAGTCAATGGGAAGTGTAATTCTGAGGATGGCAGTCGTTGGGGCGGCTCACAGCAGCAGGCAGAGTATGTTCCTGTCACTCCCATGCAGAGGATTGGCAGCGTACGTCTTCTGCAGGTGCCTAAAGGAATGGCAACACTTTCTCGGCTCAAGCTTGGCAATGCCATTGTCATACGGACATCCTCCAAACCGCTGAAGAAGACTGACATTGCCACCTTCTACATACTCATGGCCAACTCTGCTCAGCTATCTAACTTCACTCTCAGGTAAGACTGTGTTTTCTGTTGCCCCACAGCTACAGACTACATCGTAAAGATGCATTACTGAGGTGGAAATCTGCCATCACTTCAGAGGGCGCTGCAATATAAATGAAGTCTAACTTAATTGGCCAATAAGAATTCAATAGGTAGAATTCACTAACAGTATTAGTCGTCTTCTCTAATTCTTGCTCAAATCCTGCACCATCAAAAATAAGAGAATATTGGAGGAACTGAGATTTGGCATGGATTATGGCATTTCCCTGAAAAAATGATAGCGGTTCACTTTCTTTCTGGGAACTGTGGTAGATTAATTGAGTTAAATTTACACATGTTTATACATGTTTGAGTGAGCACAGCGTGATGACATTAAGGGCTGTTTCAAGGGTGGTAGTCAAGGAGGTTGACATGGATCAAATAAAATCATGTGTCGCTTGTGACTCATTTCTCTGCTTGAAAGGGTATGCTCAGGATCTGTGTTACATCAATGCACTGCTGTTAAATGTGTGAACCTAATGAGGATTACCAGCAAAGCTCAATTTAATTTAAGGTTCTGTTTTCATTATTGCAGTGCAAAATGTTCCCGTATTTGTAGGCCCATCTTAAAGCAATAGCGGAGGATACTGGAGGTCTCTGCGACATCCTTGGGAATAGAAGCTAATTTAAGACAGATATTTTTTTAAAGAAATGTACTGTATATATTTCCCAAGAATGAATGCCTCAGCCACCTGACTCAAAACTGGAATTTAATTAAATGCATCTTGCTCTCATTGATGGTTTTCATGGCCATCCGCAGAGTACTACCTTTTATTATCATCATCCAGTCTGAGATCAAAGAGAACCGCATTGCAGCTTGGCTAAACTTGTCAAGGTTAGCTGTCAGAGCAGACAAGTAGAGATTTACACTAACTTGATTAGACTGATTTTTAGACAAGACAGGCTTGAAATGCGCTTTCCTTACATGTCTCAGTTTTTCATTTGGTTTGTGTGTGGATTTGGGCCACAAAATCCTCCCTTCATATGTGGTTTGGCTTCACATCATGTAATGAATGGTGAGAATGTCTATGTTGCTGTTTGCAGGGCTGTTGGGTGATGCAGTCCAGTAAGGTGTCCTGACTTCAGAACTGGCTTAACCAGAAAGTCCCTGAAGGCAGCTAATCCAAACGGGTTTTAGTTCCTGGACAACACTTACAGTCTTTCCTCGTACACGATCAATACTTCCTGAAAAACAAATCATTTCCGAGTTACTTCCGAACCTGACTTCCTCTAACATGCATCAGTGGAGGTGAGCAGCTCATGGATTATTAATTCCCTTTTCACCTGGTCCTGCATTCATTCACTTAGACAGTCACTTACTCAGATCAATTGTGAATGCTGGAATAGGTAAATATTGATTGAGCCCACAGCTGTGCATGGGTGCACGCGTCTTCCTTGTCAGGTTTCAGACTTGAGTCGGCAGTACTCTCTCATCATTTTTAAAGGGTTAGACTATTTGAATTAATCAGCTGGTCTCCTTTTCTTTCTGTCTCTTGATTATTGCTGAAGCAGTGAAGCCAAAAAAGAAATCCTGATTTCCCCTCTTCATCCTGTCACTTTTAATCATTGCTGCTTTAATTCATTTACTCAGTCACACATGTTTCTGAACAAAGCGCAGATAGCAGACATGTTGCCCTCTCCTCTCCTCTCCTCTGCTCTCCTCTCCTCTCCTCTCCTCTCCTCTCGTCTCGTCTCTTCTCTTCTCCTCTCCTCTCCTCTCCTCTCCTCTCCTCTCCTCTCCTCTCCTCTCAGCTATCACTTGGTTTGAAGATTGTTAATCTTGTTAGGGAGCTTTGTAGTAATTAAACTTGTGCAGTGGCCAATTATGTCTATGTACTATGTATCGGTGACTAAACTCTGAAATTGAATGAACATGACAAAATACACTCACTGTTCGTCTAACACACACAGTCAGTAGCACAGTGCTCCCCTCCCCCAGCTGATCAGCACATTAACAAGCCCTCTGCATTCAATCCTTAACAGCTGTCTGTGTGCTTTATCACTGTCTGAATGTCCCATTAAGCTTTGCTTAATACTCTCTCATCAGCATGATAAACCTGTTATTGATGTCTATAGCTGGAGTCAAGGGACACACAAATTTGAGGTCGATTGAGAAAAAGACACGACACACCTGTCCGTTCCAGCAAAATGAACCTGTCATTCTCAGTTTGATAAAGGTCATGGATAAAGTACTGTATCGCCATCATCACACACCCACGTGAAGGTAATTAGATCATCCTTTAAGTGTATGCTCAGGAGGATGAGTGGCGTGGAGTATGAGCGTACAGTATTTCTTTTTGTTCTCCTCCTCACAGCTATTAAAAGTCAGGGACGAAGAACAACAGTTTGTCTTGTTCTATGGGTTCACGTAAAGGCAGCATCGTGGCAATAAATAAACTTGAGCTGCTGTGTCAACAGGACACCGTGTCAGTGAGCTCTTCAACCAGGGAGTCTAATCATTCATCTGTTGACAAATAGGACTTTTACATCCACTTTTAGTGCTGCGGTGCCTGCCATCTGGCAAAAGTGTTGGCATGAACGTTTCCCCAACTCCCTAAACTACTCCATAAGTACGATAAGCACGTTGCCGATGGCTGGCCATCAGACTGGTTAAACGGTGGACATTTGCCTGCATAATTAACGATTGCATCTGTTTCCGATTGCACTGGGGTTCACCGGTGGTACAGTGGCCCTGCAGTGATGCGTTCACAAAGCCAAAGATGGGAACACAAATTATATCAGGGAAGCAATTACAAACCCTGTATCGCATCTCGATTGCAGCCTTGGTTATGAAATGCATCTGGGCCAGGCTGTAGCTCACACAGAGGATACAATTTATCTTGTAGGTCTTTGATCAAACTCAGTCTCTGTTTCATTTTATTATCTATTAGCTTTTTTGAATGGTCTCTTTTATTGACCATGGCTCTGTGATCTTTCAAATAGGTTTAAGGAAAACAGTATTCCAACAAATAAATAAGGGAAGGGAACTGAGTGAAGGACACCGAGGGCCGACCAGGTCTGCTTTCAGTGTATTTAACAATGTACCTATTTGCCTAACAGACCGCGTGTGTGTGACAGCATTTTTATGTGTGTGTGTGTGTGTGAGTGAATGAAGAGTATGTAAAAGGGGAAACAACAGTGCCACTCGTGCCTTGCCTGGTCAGGAGTGAGATGGATGGCAGGTGCAGCACCTGAGAGCTGCTTTTCTCACACACTGTCAGCTTCAGTATCCACAGCCATCCATCTTCTCTGCCCTGGTGCCTCCCCCTGCCCAGCTGCCTCCTCAGGGTCTGCTAACCAAAGCCCTGGACACTGGTCCTTGCTCCAAACCACGCAGAAGAGAAACGCCTCTTCCAGTCGCAGTGGATGCATTGTACTTTTTTTACACAAGCGGGGTTGAAAAGCAAAAAAGGGCTTCACATAAGTCTTCTTGTTACTGTCACTTTCTATTAGTTAAACTCTGCCCACTTAGCTCAATGCACAGAGGTGTTTCAACACAGCAGGGCATTTTATGTTATTCAGAAGTCATCACTAGTTTAACAGTCCGTCATGGTTTTCTCATTAATACACTGAGCATGCCATCCTGCTTACCTCATTAATTATGCCAGATTAAGGTTTGTCCCCATTGAAAGCAAATTATCATCTTGCACTTACAATTCTCTACAGTCAGCGTCAGCAGTGCAATTATATACAGATATAGGAAATGCTTGTTGGGGAAGGCAGCACTATGTTGAAAAAAATCATATTGCACTTTTTGGATACATTTTTGATGATACTTTTATCTTTAACCGGTCCACCACTTTGGTCCAGTCTGAAGTATCTTAACAACGTTTGGATGGATTACAGCGAAATTTGGTGCAGACATTCATGGCTTCCAGAGGATGAATCCTAATTATTCTGACCTGTCCTTTAGTGCCACGAGGTTCACATGTGTGGTTTTGAGTGAAATGTCTCAACGCACTATTGGATGCATTGTCTTAGATTTGGTTCAGATGCTGAGCTGGATATTTCATCTGCGACTGCCTATTGTGTGGCAGCGTGACTTAAATTCAAACTGTCGATTTGAAAAGTGACTGTAGAAACAGAAATAATCAACATGTGTCATTCTGTCAGCTCCAATTAACACGTGTAACAGGATGTTGCCACCTTCCTCCTTGTTATCACCTCATCTTTCTTAACCAGAACGTTGTAGCCTCTTTACGTCAAAACAGCATGTACAGTGTTTCTTTTTGCTCATTTAGCCCATTTAGTGTGTAGCGTTTGTTCCCTTGTGTTGTTGGCTCTGCTGCCGCCTGGGAACCCTGTGACTGGTAACAACGGACTGGCCACCCCTCTCTGTTCGCTACTGTTGTTCTCTCTTCTATACTAACAGAGACCATGCAACACCTACAGTTTTCGGCTCCTTTTTGCGCTTAATGTGATGAGAGCCAGACGTGATTTACTAAGTAGGAGTTCTCAATTTCTAAGTTCAGATGCGCTCGCTGTTGCAACAGAGAGGGAGAGGCTGAGAGTGACACAACTACCTACGTTATGGTAAATAATATGGCCATTAAGAGTCCACTCTGAAACTGTGACATTCTGAAACTGTGTGCAGTCATTGCCAAAAGACCTGCAGGCTTTTATTTTCCAGCCAGTCACAGCATCAGATGATTTCACCTTTTAGCCCCCTGTTCCCTGGCTGAACGTGTTAATCAGATGAATCAGCTGCTGTTGTGTGCAGCAGCTGGAATTAAAACTGGCAGTCTCCTGGGTCACAATGGCACAAGATTGAAACCTCTACTGAAAAAGACACTGCTCAGTCATCTCTTTTTAATTACGACCTTAGACCTGTGAGCTCTTTGTCTGTTTCAACTTGTGTCAGAAATTCCACAACACGAGGCAAATCCACTCTTTCTGAGAAAGAATAAAGAGAGACCTTTCTGTCCTGCAGTCCTGCTGTTAAGGCACGGCGACGTGTCAGACATTGTAGGTCCAGTGTGGCCATTGGAGACCCGTCTTCCAGGTTACATGTCGTATGTGCAGATGTTGGCACAAACAAGCGTGCACGCATGGATGCATGAACAAATGTGCAAAATGTGAACCCAAAACTCCTCATAAATCCATTAAGAGGCTATCTTAAATATTTCAATTAGGAGATAATGGGATGTTAGTAGACTGTTATGTTTCATTGTGCTGAATGAGGAACAACATTCCTCTTCTTTTGCCTGGTTTTCAAAATCAAAATCCCCAAAGCAGGAAGTGCTCAGATTGCTGTTTCTCCTATCATGGATTACACCTCCTCAGACACTCATAATGCACTCAACACTTTGTGTTTACCTCAAAAGATTCAGAGATAAGCCACACGCCTTTGCATGCAGATGAAAACCAAAGAATTACACAAGGATGTGGTTCTGAACTATTTGAGACAACTTGCCTGAGCTGCTGCTTATTATTCAGGGAATGTTTTCAGCGCTTTCAGTAAATAAAATAAGGAGATATACTTAGTGAGAATAGTTGACCATATGAATCATTATTTTTGTTGTTGCAGCAGAGGACTGTTTTTCTTTGCATTTTTACATACGTGCTTCCCCTGGCCTTACTTTAATGCAATCCTTGTAGGAGAATATCTCATTAACATTTGACCGACTGCAAGCTGCTTATACTGGGGAAGCCCGCCGGGAACGTCTACATGTTCAGCTGGATAATGCTTACCATTTACAAATTATAGGCCAAGAAAACTAATGATCCATTAGTACAGTTTAAATAATGAGCGTACAGAATGACGAACAGAAAGAACAATGTTTTCTTTGCTGTTTCAAATGCAAAGAGGGAGGATGAGGGTGGTTTGCACAGTAGGAAATCACAGATTTTTGTGATTTTCTTTTACAGTTTTATCACGTTTTTGACACAGTTTATAACCTTTGATTGCTCCTCGAAGTCTAATAAATATTCCGTTGCATCAGTTGTTGAATGAATACATCAAATAAACCGTATGCAGTATGTGGACACTGGGACGGGGAGCAAACTATAACATATTTTGTCTCAAGCAAAATTCCAAAAATTACGAAATAATTAATATCAGAGAAATTGTATAAATATGTTTGGTTAATTGTTGACACATCATGTACCATGTAAACTGTGGGAAAATAATGATTTACTCCTCCGAATTTCACTGGTTGTTAATATGGGACATTTCACATTTATCGCATTCTTGACCTTTTTGTTTTTGACTTTTCACAGAGCGACAGTAAAAAAAGGTGTGACCTTTCGAACAGCGACACCCAGTAACTCTTTACTGTGGGACATCACTCTGGATATGGGTGCAGATGGAGCCGTTGCTGTTATTTGTCAGAGGAAGGCTCCCATACCTGGGAAAAGGCAAGTCAGTTCCCTTCACATTGCTCTGTATGCCAGCGTATTCTAACGATGTGTGTTGATTTGGTTGTTGCTGGGAAGAATTGCACATATTTATATGCTTAAATTACTATTGTTTGAAAGGATAGATCACACTCCAAATATCCAAAGGGAATTTTTCATGTGGCACTGTAATAATGACGTATGTCCTGCAGAGCGTATCAGTATCAGTTGTCTCTGCACCTGTGGAGTAAAAGACAAAACATCTGTACTGTACAAATCGGCTTATTGCAGAAGCATACTGTGCTGTGTCCTGGGAAGACATCTTTTATACTCTCTAAGCCACATTTCGTCAACTGGTGGCCCCCGGGCCAGAAAATTTGAGGAGGAAAATAATGCGCTTTACACTAATCAGGACACTGATAGCATCAAAACCAATTAACTGCAATTGAGTTTCATATGTTAAGTGTCTAGTTATTATAAATATCCCATGTTTTTTAGGAGTCTCTTCACACTGCTATAGGCTAACAAGAATAACAAAAAAAATAATTTCAACAATATTAGGTGCTATGTATAATAATAGGCCTCTCTCTCTCTCTCTCTATATATATATATATATATATACTGTATATATATACCTATTGTCTGCTTTTAAAAAATTTGGAAAATCTAAGTAACACTAAACACAAAGTAGGCCTGTTAATGTCGTAAGTATTTGCTTAGGAACCTAAGTATTGTGCAAATTATATTTTAGACCTGGTGATGGCACTATATAAAACGTTAGGGGATCACCACAGTGATTACAAATTATCCTGAAGGAGCTACAAATGTCTGTATCACATTTCTTGGCAATCGATCAAACAGTTGTGGAGACATTTTACTCAAAACCACAAATGTCAACCTGACGGCGGCATTAAAAGAAAACAGGCGATCAACAAAATCATTAGGATTCATCCTCTGGAGACCATGAATGAATGCGGTTAGATATACAGTACATGGATGTACATACATTTAAACTTCCTGAAGCTAAACATGTGGGTTTGTCTGACATGGACTCTTCTGGGGTCACACAACAATAGACACAGCATGCTGCGAACAGAGCCAGAACACTGACCTTATCTGTGCTTGTTGTTATTGGTTTGACCTCATTAAGTTGTTTTCCCCATTTGGCATGGATTATGACATCGTTTAGCACAACCTCTTTATGGGTGAACATATTCTTTCACTCAGTCATTTATGTTGCCTAATCCTCTCTAAAATGTCACGAAGCCAACAGAACCCCTGCAGAGTGTCTGCTGTCACACCACTGTGGGGATTTCTCTGACTTTCTGTCATGCTGCCTTGAGTGCGCACTAAAAGTATTTGCTGTATTTGTACGTTCAAGCTTTTCTATCCTCTGTCGCAGCAGCTTGCTTTGGATCTTCATATTAAAGCATTGTTACTCACAGACAGACTGCCAGTCGTAAACAAGTTGTTGGAGCATCATTCCCCTGCAAGCTTCACAAGAATGACCCAGGGTTTAAATAGCATAGAGGCATTCCAATCTTATGGATATCTGTGTTAATGCATACTTAAGGGGATATAGGCATGCTTATGTGAGTCGAGCATATCTTGTTTTGATATGTGACCAGAATGCCATTATTATCTTTTAATCTCAGGTCTCTGAGCAATATGCTAAGGTTATTCCATTACTCTAAATCTCTGTCTTGCTCTTAATAAGCGCAGATATAATGGAGCACCCGGGACTTCTGTATGCTTTGTTGTTGAGTTTGGAACTTAATGCAGGATTAGCCAAATATGATTTGCAGTTTCTCCAATTGTTGTTGCTTTAATGCAGAAAGGCGGCTGGTATGCAGCCCCTTTAGAGGTCATTTTCATGCAGTAAACAGAACTTACTGTGTGTCTGCACAGCTCTGACACAGATATTCATAGCATTTGCTCACAGATGCAGTGGGTCTGATAATGTCCATGTGGGTATGTGCATGCTTATTGTGTTTTCGTCCACCAATATATCTTCTCTATAGTTCAATGCAGTGCCAAGAAATAAAACCCAAGATACTAACTTGGGCCATAGGAGAAAATTGAATCCATGGCTGGGACACTCTGTTCTAGCTGGCATCACTGAGAAGCCATTATAAGTTACAAAGGCTTATACTTTGTTGTGTATGCAGGATGCTGCTGTCCTTGGACCACCTTTTATTCAGTTCACATTTAACAGTACTGGCAACTCAAGGGTAGGGCCAGGCCAGCACACAGAAATTCAGCTCTATTCTTTTCTGGTTTAGCTTGTGAAAATGCCTGAAGATGCAAAGCCCTCTACAAAGTAAAAAAAAAAAAGGGGGGGGTGGGGATTGGGATCACATCCCTCTCCTAGAAATCTCTACACTTTCTATTCACGGAGCCAAATTCATAACATCTCACTATGAGTATTGAGCTGGATATCTCAAAAAACCTAGTCTCAATATTTTTCCTGTTACGTTTTACTTTTCTTTCAACAGCTTTCTTAATATGAAATAAATGCAGATTTAAAATTTGTTTTTTTATACATTAGGCATGAATGGTCTACTTGTCATTGCAGCCTATATAATGAATCCTGCCTTTGCATCACACAGTAAATTAGGTATTTTTGATGCATTCTGAGTTGTCAATATGTCACAGCAGCAATGTCACCATGTCATATTTCTATACTTCTGGTTAGTTGTTACAATGATTCCACTCAAACTTGTAAGTATGAGGCTCATTAAAGTTTGACTCTTTCAAAGTGGCTAATAATTTGTCCATTCAGTTATCTATTGTTTCACATGTGATCAAACACATTTGATTTTTGTTCTTAGCCCGTGAAACACTTTGTGTACATCAAAGAGATGATGAGCCTAAAAGAAGCTGGAGCACATGGGTTTCTATGCTAGAGGCGTGTTAGCGTGCTGATGTTAGTACTGCTCTGGAGCCTAACAGAGCCGCTAGCGTGGCTGTAGACTCTTGTTTAATTCTATTTATCAAATGTGATTTGTCTGACACCCTAATGCAGAGTGTGTCTTCGTCAGACAAAAGACACCATAAAAAAAAAGCCCATGTGATGTACTTTACGTCGGGCTCAGCGACTCAACTTGTCCTGTACTGAGAGCAATAAGCCACACGCTGCAGTGCAGGATACACTGCGGTATAATCACTGCACCTTTACTCAGACATGATTATCTCTACAGGATTATAATGTGCGGAGAGAGAACTGCAGAACCCAACGGTGAAATAATCATATTAAGTATCAGTGGCTGTGATGGAAAAATACTGCCTTTCTGTTGCTAATTCGCATTATGAAGAAGTTTAAAAAATGAAATGTCTCACAACTTGTCAAGACACGAATGTAGCACATCTTGCACCAAATGATAGTAACATAATATGACAATGGGAAGCTGCAGTAACATCTATTTTACAGTGTGTTGTTGCTGATTTGCATGTTCATATTTTTGCACAATTATTCTCAAGAAACCCTTTGGAGAACCACTACATTTGTTGTGCACGGTATGCACATCTCTCTAACCAATCCTGCTTCCCATTCAGGCTTGATAGCAGTTTGCTGGAGGTGCTTCAGATGGATTTTGAGGTGGAGGAGCTGAGCAGTCCTCTCGACAGTCAGGTGATCATATGGAAGCTGGAACTACCATCGGCATCCAAAAATGTAGCCAAGACTGAAGGAGCAATGAGGATCTACACTACTCAGAGGGACTTTGTTGGCCTGGCCCCTCTTGTAATGGTGAGTTAGCATATAACACTTGGACTGCATCATCTTAACGCTGGTGTATGAACATATCATACATATCATGCACTTTGCTCTGATTCATTCCTGTCTGGTTTGCATACACATGCGGCTGGATGTGCTTTGGATTGTTTAGTAAATGGGTTCTATTTTGGGCAGAGTGACCTTGTGCTGTTGACTGTCAGCTAGCTGATGTCTCTCTTCTGTGTTGTGTTGTGATGTTCTGCTCTGTTCTGTTCGGGCGTGCTATGTGGTCATCCTCTCCTCTTGAGCAGCTGTTCGTGTGCTTCTATTTTAGTGCCGCTCGCCTGTTTATCATGCTACCGCTATAATTAATCCACGATATAATCTCCACTACTAAATACGGAACATTACACAAGAGTTTACACCACTTTGAATTACAACATTGAATCTGAGTTACCTGCCACCTGGGTCAATGACTACTTAGTACACCATTGTTTTCAGAAAAGGCATATAACAATGGCAACCTGTCACCTAATACACTCAGACTGCCACTTTTCTGTGTTTTAACATTTGTTTAACCACACATTATTGATGAAATATGTAATTTATACAATTAAAAGTTAAGAATTGCTATACTTTATGTTGTACTTTGGGCAGTAGGTTACTTTATATTTATATTTAATGGCGATGGAGTGCTTGACGTTATGAGGATATGCTACACTGTCCTGATTTGTGAATTTGACATGGTTCATCTCTCTTGTGGATTAGAAGCTGACCTCAGGCAGAGGGCCAAACATGAGGAGATTTGATGGTTGGCTCCAGGGCACAATCGCGCTGACTGATCACTCTTAGCCTTGCCCTAGCTAGTGCTGCTGCTCACTACTTCTACATAACGGCGAAAGCCTCGCTGACACAGGCTTCAGACTTGTATTTTAACCATATTGTAATGACAATTTAGAAATATGACGTTCAGTTATTTCTGCTTCATTTAAACCAGTTTTTAACAGTCGATGGACTCGTATCCGTCTGCTTCATTTTCACACTCTGGGAGGCCAAGTGTCTCTTTAAATTTGATTCAACTGATCATTCACCGAACTTGACCGGGCATCACTCCACATCTCTCATAGTGATTTACACACACGTCGTACACACGCGATATTATGAGACGAAATTATACACGATAGAATCATTTCAACTTAATTTAAAACATGGTGTTTTCACAGAGGAAGGACACATATCCATCTGCTTAATTTTCATGCTTTGATTATCCATGCATGCATCTGTACAAAGCGAGACAGAGAGGTACCTACTACTGCTACTAATTGTATTCATATCCATTCATTTTAGCAAAACACCTTACCATTAAGTTTATACATGTACATAGAAACAGGGAAACCATTTATTTAGCCATTTATTTATCCAAAGTGCTCCACGACTCACCTCTCATTCACCCATTCACACATACAGTGACAGGCCGATGGAAGCCACCTACCATACCAAGTCATTGGCCTCACCATGCTGAGCAATTGGGCTCAGTGTCCTGCTCAACGACACTTTGACATGTGAATAGAGGGACCCAGGGATCAAACAACCAACCCTGCGATTTGCTAGACTCTGCGCTACCTGCCACAGCTGCCCTATTTAATAATACATTGACCAGAATGGGATGTACAGTATATGTGTCGAGATTATTCTTAGTCCAAATCCATGGTTCTAGTTATTTAATCATGTGTGAGCTCATATGACATCTCTCTGAGGGACAGGGTCTGTGCAAAGTCCAAGATTCCTTCCTTCCACCCTCAATTCTGCTGCCCCCCCCCCCCTCGGGTTCCCAGCCATCTTACCTCATCAGGACTTCTGAGTCACACATCGCCCGAGTAGCTCCTATACCAATAACCCTTTGTACTACGTGAAAACATCAGTTAAATATCTAAAATGTGAACTTACAACAAGTCTATTCTATGGCAGCATGCAAAATGGACTGATTTTGGCTGATTTTCTTGGTTTCTCTGCAGGACACAGAGATCCTGAATACGGCTATTCTGACTGGAAAGAAGGTGGTGATGCCTGTAAGGACAGTAGCTGTGGAAGAAGATGGATTAGTTACGGATGTGTCTGACTACACAGACTGTAGTTCCAATGATGAAGATGTACTCAAGGTAGGACTTACTCCCTCGTTACATACCTCTACGTACTGTAGAGGGACCAAGAACCTTCTGATACATCGTTTTAAGTTTCCTTGGTAGCGCACATTCCAACTGCAATGGATTTGCTATAGCGTAAATGGCTTCTTAAGACTATTTTACAATGAGGACACACTGACAATGAAAAGTGCCCCCATGTTCCTGCTCCAAAGCATCATCTGTGTGTGGAACTGTACTGTGCTGCTGTGTATTCTCTTTCCTTCACCTCTGTCTCTCCCTCTCTCCCCCTCTCTTTCTCTCTTAACCCAACCGGTCGAGGCAGATGACCGCCCACCCAGAACCTGCTTCTGGTTCTGCTCGATGTTTCTGCCTGTTAAAAGGGAGCTTTTCCTGCCACTGTCGCCTAGTGCTGCTCATGGTGGGAATTGTTGGGTCTCTGTAAATAAAGAGTCGGTCTAGACCTGCTCTATATGAAAAGGTGCCCTGAGATAACTTTGTTATGTCGCTATATAAATAAATTGAAAAGGTAAGAGTTGAAATTGCTCTGAATGTTTTTTTCAAAGAATGTTTTTACACCTTTTTTTATTAAACCTAAATCACTTTTGCTGCAGAATTATTGTGTAAAATATGTTCAGTCACCACTGGTAAATAGTTACCGGAGGACAATAATGTGTTTAGCAGTAACAAATTGAAGAATGTGAGATTTTACATTTTGTCTGCCCGCCTGGACGCTGAGGGGCAGGAGGGCAATTTGGAGTGGCTGTTTAGAAAATGCTCCACAGGGGCAAGGATGGTTTCGCGTGTGATGGCAAGGACAGATGTGGACATATAAGTTGTACCAAAGTCACCTCTGCTCTCTGTCCCTTTTCCATAAGGTAAAACAAACTATTTGTTGTGCTCTAACAACATCAATCACCCCCCGACAATGAACAGCCACTGAGCTAAATCGCTCACCACAAATGGCCTCACAGCCTGCCACTGTGCTCCCATCCTGTGACTTGTCCCTTTTATCCTGTGGACCTGAGCGCGGCGGACCGCCAAAAGCCGGCTTTGTTTACTGATGAAATTGAAAGTCAGGCCCCTGGTCCCTGAGGTCAGAGGCTGTGAATGTATTTACCCAAGGGTAATGTGGCATTGTAAACAAAGAATAAAGACATGCAGTGGACTCCAGCGCTCTAATATGTTTTTGGTTTTTTTTGCTGGTGAAATATGCCCCAAAGCAGGTTTAGCAAACACCACATGTCTGGGCTAATAAATAAATGCAGTAGGGTTGCTCCATGAGGGGATTCACAGTACAGCACATACAGCAAGTGCACATGTATTAAGGGCAGATGGGTGTCAGCTATAAGAAAAGCAGGATTATGTGAGGATGTGAAGAGGCTGGATGTGGCCTAAATCATTCTTTTCAAACCTGTAATGTAGCCATCTCTGCTGTTGTTCAAAGCTTACTGTAACCCAGTGTATTTGCTGACCAGAAAGCATCTTCACTCTGTAATAGTCCCTATAATCTTCTTAGTCTAACAGCTTGACTCAGATATCCTTTCTCTTCTGGTGTGCCTGAAGAGTATCAAATCTGCTAGTGATAGATGGGGAAGGATTTACAGTATCTAGAATGGATAGCTCATGTGACAAAACAAAAGCAAAACAAAGTCCAATCTGCTATGATGGAAAGGTTTTTCGAATGTGCATGAATGATGGGGAGACTTAAAATGTGCACAGGCGTTTTGCTTTGTCAGTTGAGGATAGAAGGACTGGCACTTTAAGCAGGGACATAATAAATATATTTATAACCGGTCACACATGCGCCCAAATGTTAGCTGGGATAGGCTCCAGCCCCCCCCTGCGACCCTTCGGGATAAGCAGTATGGATAATGAATGAATGAATGAATAACCGGTCACACATACAGTGCATAGATGTCTACATAGTTAAATAATCAAGACTTTTTATGGCGTGGCATAGCAATTTGTACTCAGTGTAATGCTTGAACTTAATTTGCCACTTTGCTATAGATATATTTATTCTGCATACTCTATTTATTATTATTAATTTTTTTTTTTGCAGAAGGAAACTACAGTCACAGACTCACAGTTGTGTCAGTGAAGCATGCATTTTAGCATTTTTTGAATTGCTGCCAGTCTTTAATGCTGCACCCAGTGATGAAAGTCAAATCCCATTTTAAATAAATGTCTATTTTGACACCAAAAACACTGAGGGATATTCTTGGCTACAGAATGAAATTGTGACGAGGATGAGTGGGCCGGATGGCACATTAAAATGGCATTCCCTTTTAACCAATGCTTCAGAATATTATTTGAGCGCGGCTCGTGGAAGTTCAGCGGAGCTCTCGGAAGATGCTTCTCTGAAATAGAAGAAATGAGAAAAGTGTCTTAGATCATGGATGACTGGTTGACTGCCTCCACATCAAATTAAAAACATGACAACTCTAAACAACTTCACTGGAACTAAATCAGTCCTTGTCTATTGTTCCATACTTGCATTAGACATTTTTCGTGACAGCTATCCAAGGGCTTCAGTGCCACATAGTTTAAATCTGCTGTTTGGCTATAAATTAAGAATACAATTATTGGCAGAGAAGAGGTCAGGGCATCCCAGATAGCAGCTAGGATGACACTTAGTGATGCGGTTTTTCTACAGCTTAAGCTCTGGTCATGGGTGCAGGATGACTGACGCTCCGACGCAATGATGACCCAAGATCCTCTCAAAAATAGCACATGCCTGTGACAGCACATCCTCTAGCTAACTGTTGAGTTCACACAAATGAGAGCGGGAAAATAGATCTTCAATCTATTTGCTATTTGTATTCCTCCTTAGGGTATCTGTCAAAGTCCCATTTTTCTTACCCATCCATTCCTCTGCACGCTTCCAGGTGCTGGTGACTGAAATTCAATGCTGTGTTAATTATCCAATTTGGATAAAAAGCAGCGGCTGTTGAGAGGACCAAGGAAAACCTCCTGACTCGTGTCTCAAAATCTCCATGAGATCTTTGAGCAGTCACCGAAACTTGCCAAGGACACCTTTGAAATTACACTGTATTGAATGCACTTGGCTGTGAAGGACTGATGTTCATCACTGCACCACATGATATTTTGATTAACATAAAATTGCAATGCTGCCTCTTCCTAACGCTTCGGACCGGTGATCATTGCAGTAGTTTATTACAGCCAGCTGACATTACAATGGTGACACATGCAGTGCAAAACTGCCGCAAGGCCATTTGTTGTTGTAAGAATGGCCTATTTGATAAAATAGTGACTTTTATGAGAATATTTTATTATTTTTTGTCATTGGTTAGATGACTAACATCTCCTTCATCGTCTCATCGTCTCACTCTGGGTTTGATATAGATTGTTTTTACAAGCATACCTACACAAACTCTGTTATATTTTCAGGGAAATTAAAACGATAAGATATTCATGTTCTGCTGCATTGTTCCCTTTACATATTATTTGCTCCTATCCAGGTGTCGGACAGGTGCGACTATGTTTTCGTGAATGGCAAAGAGACGAAGGGCAAGGTGAAGATGATGGTGAACTTTACCTACAGCTACCTGAGTGCGCAGCTCGAACTGAACGTGTGGATGCCCCGACTCCCCCTGCAGATTGAGGTGTCAGACACAGAGCTGAGCCAGATTAAAAGCTGGAGGGTACCCATACTAAGCTCCAAAAGGTGGGACACACAAACTGACCATTTGTTTAGCATAAAAACTTCCCGTATTTGAATTCTAGATGGGATTTCTAGAAGCCTCCTTTAGCCCATACAAATCCAAATCATGTTCTCTCCAAGGGTTTAGATTTTTGATTTCCATTACATAATGTACTGCAATATCTCAATGTGATCCAATCAAGCAAAGAGACAGGGTTGAGTGATTGGAGTGTAGCAGGTCAAAGCATTTACCGTGTGACAGGTGTGACCTGCTTGTGTTTTTGTCCCAGAGCCGGCTGGAACAGTGAAGAAGACGACAGGAAGGGGAAGGGCTGCATGCTGCAGTTTCAGCACGCCCTGGTGCGGGTGTTAACTCACTTTGTGGCAGAGCAGACGGACCCTCGGGATCTGAAGGCCTATTTCCTGGGCTCTGACTGGCAGGTGGATGTCACAAGGCTGGTTCGATACTTCATGAAGGTAGAGGACCCTCAAGTGGCAAAGCTGCAGGCAGGAAGGGTGCTGTCAGGACGAGACCTTGGGACCACCAGCATCCAGGTAATGCACTTCACTAATACTTGGATTAACCTTGGCCCGCACAGCCCGTGACCAACATCATAGTCAGACTCTGGACTGAATGGGCTAGTTTACTGTTGGATTTAAGTTTTATGAATCTGATACATTAATTTACTGTATCTGATATTGTTCTGCGGCAGGTGTTTTCTCCAATGTCTGATGCAATCTTGGCTAAAACAACTATCAAAGTTGTGGATGACAAAGTGACCATCACAGAGTTGGGGGTCCAGCTGGTTACAGGCCTCTCCATGACTTTACAGCTCGGTCCTGGAAGCAATAGGGCCATCCTGGCCACCACAACCACACAGGAGGTTCTGCAGGGCCCCAAACAGGTAACAGTCTTAATCCATTTAAATGTTTCAACTATGAACAGTATATTAAAAGCACAATTACAATTTCTCCTATTTTCTGTTCTTTCAGGAAGCTTTGGTCAGTGCCTGGGTGCAATTCAGTGATGGTAACCAGACGCCTCTTGACATGTATGATCCTGCTTACTACCGAGTGACAGTGACATCTCTAGATCAGGGGGTGGTGTCAGTGCAGGGCACGCCTCCAGCTGTGGTGGCAGAGGGTGAGGGCGAGGGAGTCCTGGTCAGGGTAGAGATGTCCATCTGTGAAGCCTGCCAGAAGTCCAAACGCAAAAGCACTGTGGCTGTGGGCAATGGCAGCCTCAAGGTTAAGTTTCAGGTGAACAGCCGGCGCCCAGACGGCAGTACCAGCAGCACTGTTAACAGGAAGAACAATGGCAGCGACTATGGGAACCATGGGGAAGAGGGAGACAGCGAGAGGAAGCAGCCCCAGGATCCTCCACCGCGCAGCTCAACCTCAGACAGAGAGGAGAGTGCCATGCAGAAGATCACAACCACAATCAAATCTACAGAACGAACCTTCATGACCAGCGGCAGCCTCGGTGGAGTGGGTAAGACCAGCCATTCAGGAAACCCCAGCAGTCCTACCAGCGTGGTGATGAGCAGCCCCGGTGACAGCAGCAAAGCATATGGCTCAGCCAATATGACAGTGAAGGATATGAGCAGTGTTAGCTTTACTAGCACTGTGAAGGCCCCTGGGAACCTGGTAAACTATAACAACTTCCCCACCAAGGTGGAGGTACCTGGGCAGGAGACAGCAGAGGTAGAAATCGGTGGTGAAGAAATATTGGCCAACAGGCCGCTCACAGACTTGGAGATTGGCATGTATGCTCTGCTGGGCGTCTTTTGCCTGGCCATCCTGGTCTTTTTGGTTAATTGTATCTCATATGTTGTTAAGTTCACGCACAAGAAGCCTCCCTCTCATGGCCTGGAGCCCACAGGGCACCGGCACGACTGGGTATGGCTTGGCACAGATGCTGAGCTGGTGATGAGCGTGCCAGGCAGCCCTGTCCAGCAAGACTCCCAGACCACAACCACCGTCATAGACATTGGGCCTGATAAGGCTGCATCTATGTCCAGAAGGCCTAGTTGCCTGGCCTCTGTTACAGACTCTCCCCTCAGCTGCGTGGGCGCCCTCAGGAGCAAACCTATGCACACCGAGTCCCTCCACTCGCCAACCAGCAAGAGGAAGAGAGTTCAATTCACCACCTTCTCCACTCTCGAGCGCCAGCATTCGCCACATCTCCCACTCAGGGAGAACGGCCACGGCATCCACTGGGTTGGGAAGAAGGACAGTTGGGAGGAGGAACCCCAAGTGGCCATTACAGAGCCTGGGGACCAGTTATAATACAGAACCTGATCAGACCTCACATGTACAGTAGATGTGGCTTTGATCACCTCAATGCCTTTGTTAAACTCCAATAACTGTCTAGAATATGTGATTTTGGATTTGCCCTCCTCGACATTTCATTACCTATCAAGGCCTTTTACATGTATATGTACTGTATATTATTGTTAATATCAAAGTGTGGATGCATATAGTAATGTTTCAGCTGGTTGACCAGATGGACTCTTACACAATGTTTAAAGTCACCAAACATTAATGCTGCATGTGGATATCTACTTATTTCAACTTGTTTGCACTCACATGCTGGTAGAGTACAAAGAAACACTGAAAAAGTATCCCAAATAACAAATACAATATATTGATTACCAGTTATAATACAGAACTCATTATGACAGATAAGGGTTTCACCAAAAACATGGCTTTGATGAAACATAATACTGACTAAAATGGGTGTTTTCTATTATGCTACCGTCCAAGACCTACTTGTTTGTAAATTTCAGTTGATCTAATTTTCATTTAAACATTTTTTCATTAAAACACTATGATCTTGAATTTTGCATTTCACTTGATTTTCAATGCTAAGCATATACAAGTTTGTTAAGAGGCACATGATCTCTGTTAACAGTATGCAGGTCAGATACTGTTCGTCTATATTTTGTGTAATGCTTAATTTTAAAATTGCATGAAAACCCTTCGAGAGGACATTCATGTTTTTCTAAGCAGTCCATGCCCCACTGAGTTGCCAAAATCAACCTTTGTGACGGCAAATTACAAGAACCTTTTGTGCCCCTCTGCCCTTTAAACAAATTGAGTTTTGCTGGGCCCTTGAATGTGTGCAACCCAACCGTTGCACTTTATTAAAAATGAATGTGGTAGCATACAACGGAACAGTTTGTAGCTAGAGCAGATTAGCTGATACTGCACTGCATTTGAGGATGATATATATATGATAAGTGTCAATAGCACTTTCAGAACATTGTTAAATTGACAAACAGCTATTTTTGTCTATCAAACATTTTCAGATTACCAACCAGTCAAAAACAACCAGTGAAGTTCTTCGTCTCTTTTATTAAGTATAAGTAGTAATAAATATAATGAATAAACAGAGAGCAGAATGTTTTTTTTTATATTTAAACAAAAGCATATATAAGAGTACATGATCAATTTAAAAGACAAACAACCATTTCTACTCTAGAGCTTTGGTTCAAAGTGCTCTGCAGCATAATTTCAATCTGGCATAAAACAGGTAAATACACCCGTGTAACGCCTTGTTCTCTGTCGCTGAAGTTCCTGAGAAAGCATACAGAGTGGGGCTGAATGCTGCGACCTCATGCTGAGAGCAGAGTGTCCACCAGCCGCTGGTAGGTTTCTCTCTCCTGTTTCAGGCTGTGATGCTCTTCCACGTAGAGTTTTCCATTCCTCACCACTCTCTCTCTCAGCTCATGATCTGACGACAGCCTCTGAGATTGATGCACAAATTCCTGGCAGGGGTAAAGGAAAAAAAGTCTTGTTTAGTGCCAAATGCCACTTTAAGCTTGTTACTGAAGTTGCCTGAAGATATGGTTTTTTTTAAAGCATAAAAGATAATCCAAGGCACGAGAACAACTCAGATAAAAGCCTGTGCACTGATTAGTAAATATGTCTGTCCAATAGACATTTTCAGTCTATCCTAATAGCTGCCACCAGTCATTTGCTTATGAAGAAAAAGGAAAAACAAACAAAGTGGCTGCTACAGTTAAATGATACTTTCACACTGGCTGTCATAGGGAATATGGGAGGGGGACAATGAGGATTAAAATGATGGTGCCATGGCTGAGCATGGGCTGAGATGTGTTGTATCTGCACAGCATCCTGAATCCTAGCTGCTCATCTGTTGGCCCAGCAGACTGAAGAAAGCCTCCAACAAAATTAAGTGAAAGTACCTTAAAGTGTTCCTGCAACATGGCTGCCAGCATCTACTGCAGCAGAGAGCCAATGGATGCACAAAGTTTTAGCCACTACCAGTCAGCAGGCCAATTCACTATATTTCGCATCACTCAAGTGATGTGATTATGTCTGGAGAGGCTCTTGAAAGGAACCAGCTCTTCAGTATGGTCATATGAGCGCTATAAATCCTGAGCAACAGGATTAAAGCTCAATTTATGAGCAGCATGCTTATAATCACTTCACTGTTAGTGCAAGATATAGAGCAAGGCAAGAAGTTCCATTTTTCTCTTTGAAGCTGTCAAGTGCTTGTGTGTTTTTTGACACATTTCTTGATACCCATACTCCTCATGTAATTACTTTGAAGGCTTAAAGAACCAGACAAACTGCCAAACAAAAACAAGAGAGGATTTTTAAAGCATGCAAAACAAGTTGTGAGCGTGATCCACTGCAAGAAAGGTTTTGGCTGAAAAGACTAGCACTCGCTGCCCATCAGTCCTGGCTGAGGTCGAGGTTTATCCAGCCCAAGTCCCTGCAACCATCTGTGAGAGCTTCCTCCTGGCAGATCAGCTGTGCACACGTGACCCCCCTTCCCACCTCCTGGAGAGGACTTATCTCCGCTGTTACAACAACATCACGCTAAAGCATGTTGTCTTGACAGCCCTCTGCCAACTGGCCTTAACCTATCTTATTCTCCTTTTGCATCAAACCTCATTAAATATCAGACCGAATAGTTCTCATGGGAGCTTCCCATTTTGCGCTTTCCTGCATGCTGCAATGTGTTGCATCACTATGTGGTATCATTTCTCTGTCCCTGAAGGCTGCACTGTTTGATTCTAATCTAAGTAGCTGAGGAAACATCAGATCCCTTTGTTGCATTTTACCTGCTTAAATTGGACTAATGACAAGAATTTAAAGTACAAAGTTTTACAAAATGATGTCAGGTTTTCCTGCTTAAAATTTCTGAGAGTTTTTCAGCTAAATCTCATCCAACAAGGGGACACACGTCTTCAGTCATCCTGAGACAGTGCTTCAATACTGCTTATTAGCAGTAAGTACTTTTCCGGTCAGTTGAGGTGACTATGCAGTATATCCTATCTGAAGTCCATCAACACAGTCAGAGTTGAAGCTTAACGGGGCTTAACGCATGTGGTGACCTGTGTTGTTATCAGTGTTTGTCACTATATACCTGAGGAGACGAGTACAGCAGACCAGTGAACCCATGCTGCACTATGGCTGCATTTCCTGGAATGTCCCTGGCCAACACAGGGACTCCGAGATCCATGGCCTGATGGAGCAGAGAGATTAAACACTTTAAAATCCCTGAGATTTACAATGTCACAGACAAATGTTACGCACTCACAGACTCAATCACTTTATCATTCTTATGAAAAAAGCACCTAAGCACCTTGGAAATTGTACAGCGCAGCCATTCTGCTCTTCAGTGCCTTAGTTCACTTACAGAATTAACAATCTGTATCAGCTAATACCTTCAGCAGGTTGTTGAGTGAAACATGCTAACACACTAATCAGACTTTAGGCCTACTGTGGATTGTCTTAATCGACTGTGTTTAAAAAAGATTAAGTGGATTTGCAGGTTATGCTCACTCAGGAATGGCAAGAGCGAAGTCAAGCAATTAATTTGGGTAATTGTCCCTGAAGTGGTCAGATAACGTTGTAGCTGAGTGAGGAACAGCAAGATAAGGACTCCTGTAAATATTCACACGGTTTAATTTTTTTAAGGGCTTTTTTATGGCAAATTCTCAGCATATACTTTGATAAATCAAATTCTCATTACCCCAATGTTATTCTGCACCACAATGCACGAGCTATAAAACGATAGAAATTGTGTTTAGCAGCTGAATTGTTGAAGCCAGGACATGCTATTGTCCCGTTACCCAAGAGCCCTGAAGGTGTTTACCTCCAAGATGGCTGCTGACATGCCCTCTGAGACGGAGCTGTTGACCACGGCGAAGCACCTTTTCATGGCAGCATGAAGCTCCCGTTGACTCTTCTCCTGGGCCAAGAAGACCCCTGCTGTTCTGCAGAAGCAGTGGCAGAGCTCAGTTCTGCGTGACTCAGGGCTCACAGAGGTGTGAATGATGCTAAAGGGCAGTGACAAGCTCAAGGCAGGAAACACAGCTGCGCTATGTGTGACATGCACAGAGAGTCCAGGTAGAGTCCTAACCAGAGAGGGCAGCTTCCTGTTGCAAAAATCGTTGTTGTGGTGAGGGCCTTTGGCGAAAAACTCAAAGATCAGCTTAAGAGTGGGAGACAGATAAGAACAGAAAGAGAGGATCTTGGCACTCCCCACAGATTTTCATTCTGTTCGCATTATGTCAAGATAAATGTAAGCTACATTTGCCTAGATATTTTCTGATGCCACGTGGGATAAACAGAAGGATAAGCAGCAAAGTCTTGGCAATTAGACCGCCGGATCTCAAGTTGCAAGAAGGCTTACCTTTTAACAACATCTTCCACTTCAACAGTAAGTACAGGATCAATCTGAGAGAGACAGAAACATTGCAAAGACAAGTGAAATCTGTATTCCCGAAAATCTCTGTTTTCATCAAAGGATGCCAGCAATGATTTAATCAGGAGGATAGAATAAACAATGACACAATTAATAATTTCTATCATCAAATGCAAATCAGCAAATAATTCTCATTTTCAGAGATTGGGGTCAGGGTGGGGTGGTGGCCAATCTGATTAATTGCAATGTGGGATTTGCGTGCGTTAGCCTGCCCACAGAAAGTCAAAGCATTGCAATTTAGGTCAAAGATGCTGCCAAGCATGCTGCTACTTTTTTTTCTCTTTCGTGTTAAAGCTCATGGAATTTCTAAATGGAATCAGCTGTAAAGCACGTGTGCAATAAAAGCAAAGAATCTAAACAGAGAACATTTTTGTATCCTGGTGTAATCAGGGATCTAGCAGACATCGTAAAACCAGCAGGGGACAGAACACGATAAAGGCTGTAATAGCAAACACAAATGATTTAAGCACTGTACTGATTCAGTACTGTTCCACGGTGCGGAAGGACGTGACCAGTCAGAGGCGGGAGGCTAGATCAATGTTTTAGTTCTTCTAAGCGAACCTGTCATACATTTCCTGTTTTGTTATAATGGCATTGCAGTTTTGACATTTGCCACATATTTTCTGGTTTTTACACAACAAATATGTATTTGGTTTAAAAGCCTGCTAACGTGCCGAGATCTAAGATTATATTTTTAGAATAGCCTTTAGACTTATTCAATAATAATACAGAATATGCTGTACACTGTGACTCTTGATAAAGCCCAGTTATGGAGGAGTTTTAGTCATTGCTGACAAACTGACCTGGACTTTCCATTTAATGACAGATGCTGTGCAGCCACAGTGCTTATTACTTGAATGAAGTAGCTGTGGATTTATAATACGCCATGACAGTCTGAGCAAAGCACGTCTCGCTCTAACTTCCGTTTTGTATTTTTACATTTTCTAGAGTTCATTGAATGTATTCAATAATGTTCATGTTTAACCAAAAGTGAAATCTTATAATTATCAAAAGGAAATCTGGTGGTCATACAAATCCATGTTGATTAAAATAATATATGGCTTTTCATTTCTCAGACAAACAAACAGATTAAGGGGTGTCGAGATGAATCACACATCTCTGCTTCCGCTGAACCATTTCATCAAACAACAACAAAGCATAGCTGAGCAAAAAGCAGCAGTAAGACCGGGTATAAGCCCCTGGCCATGTCTAATTGAGTTGTTTGTGAGCAAAACCAAAGCAGAACATACCATTTGCTTGACACCACTGTTTGAAAGAAAGAGCAGCCACTAAAACACAGTGACACACAGTTGAACACAGTTCAGTGATGTCATATCAAAGAAAGTCAGAGGGAAGAGAAGATGGAGACACACATACAGAGAAAACAATGAGTGAAAAATTGGAAATGAAATAGGGGGAAATAGGAACTGTTGTAAGAGCACTGGGGCTGCTGCTGTTGACTTATATCCACAATACTAAGCAGATAAAAATTCTAACATAAAAGTGCAATCAGTTAGAAAAAAACAACTTTTATGGTAAATGTATAAAAACTCCCTCCTCTGATTTGATTGTCTGGCTGACTGGTTGATTTATGAATATCATAAATCAGGGCAGGCTATAAGAGTTCAATTGCTTTTTCCCAATTATTTGACTTGCTTGACATGAAGCCATGTATCCTGTATATGTATGTCTGAATGATACCGCTATATATGACGTGATGTTGTGTGACAGGGCTGCAAACTGCTTTCGCTGTAATTTGTACCAGCACATGTCCAGATATATGCCCATCCCCATGTATTAAAATGAGCTAGCTCTATATGGGTCACCAGTCAAAGGCAAGTGCTAATCTGGAGTAGGCAATGCATCAGTATATCAAGCAGTCAGCCAAGGAGACACACAAAGAAACAGGACCACTACAGCTGCTGCTGACACTTGCCTGGTTTGCAGAAGATTGCCATTTCCTCCCAGCGTTAATTACAGCTAAACAGCTAAAGCCAGCATCTTAATGTTACTTGCATAACCCCGGTTCTCTGAGTAGCATGAGTGAGTGTCTCATCAGAAGCTCCTATTGCATTCTAGCAGCCAGGATTGGCTGGAACTAAGCATGTTAGTGTCAAGGAGGGTGCTCCCCTATAAAAAGGGTCTGACACCGCACTGCCGTGGTTTTCCATGCCCTCACAGTCAAGCATTGAGCTGCATGCCACTGAACGCTTCTCTCTGTAGGGTTTGCTGCGCCAAGAGAAAGCAAACTCTTCCAGCAATGCCGGGAAGATCAGCAGCAGTTGAGAAGAGGTTTTTGAATGACTGGCAGCTCAGTGTTAGACCCTTTTTACTGGGGGAGGGTCCCCAGCCTCCTTGACACTGACGTGCTTAGTTCCAGCCAATCCTGGCTGGCAGAATGCAATAGGAGGTTCTTATGAGGTCACGCCGTAGGCGTTTCCCAATGTGAGACACGAAACGAATGCTATGAAAGATAACTCTGCTACATCAAATTAGAGGACAAATATCCTGGGAAGGTTTCTAGGCAATATCATAGTACATAGAGTCATGGTACAGAGGGAGGCACGTGCACATATATGACAAAAAACAATCCTGACTCACTGTATAATAACTGTGTACTTACCATTGGCCCGATAATGACCAACACATTGAGTGGATTCTCACAATGCCACTCTGAAAGACACAAAATACAACAGCTTAAAAGGAAAAAATTAACAGCAGCAGCTTCCTCAAAAGAAGTAAAGCTGTTTTTGCATAGGCTTCTTGCTTAGTGCACCATATAGTTGTATTTTTAAGCATGTGGATAGTACATTTTAATTCCAAGAAATATCATGTGGAAATCCACACATCTAGTTCTCCTATCCGGTAGAAACATTAACATACAATTTGACGCCCTCTAGTGCTGTCTTATTACCATAACTGTGTGCTATGAATGTCACATAAAATAACTGAGGATTTAGAAAAGAACACATGGATGTTGCTAATCAGTGGCAATTCTCACACAGCTGAATCCATTAGACACATACTGTATACAATATATAAAAACACAAAAATAAACAAGATAAAGGCAAAACTCAACAAGATAACAAGAGAAAGTGTCTTTGTGGGGCCAACTTGAGCTGTCAGAAGAATCTCATTGCACTTTCACAACAATGTTCAATAAGGTGGAATTCAACCGCAGAGATCTAACTTCAGTCCTAATTGACGAGGACAGTGCCATTGCCTCTACCACAGGCTACACAGAAACACAGTGAGAGAGGTTTTGTAATTTGGGGTTTTACCTGAAATTAAGGTTGAGCAGGCTGAAAACATGCCAGCAAGAAACACCCTCCCCTCTTTTAGCTAACCTACTTGCTTTATTACTTGACCATGTGTTAGTTTTATGTTGTTCATTGAGAGTAAGTATATACAATATTGCGAATTATATGGTATACCTGAAAACACCTCCACCAGATAGAGGGGATCCTTGACTCTTCTGAGGCCACAGACCAACAGGAAGACACGCAGCTCATCCACATGCTCCCTGCTCACACCTGGAGAGAAGCCAGACAAACAGAAAGACAGCACCACAATATCAAAACACTGCATAATGAACATCCCAAGTACATCGGCAGATAATGAAAGCAATACATCAACCAAGGTCATGAGGAAAATAAGACAGCAGTGACTAATGTGCTCGCACAATTCTCTGATCAGACTTGTAACAGTCAGCAGGGAAATAGTCTGCTGAACACATCGGAAGGTTGCAACCTAATCAGTGTGTAATACGGCATCACAACTACAGAGCCAGAGTTTTTGGGTGACAATTTGCTCACTGAACAGCCCTTGATTAAAATGAGCTAACCCAATATCAAGCTAACATCAAACATTTTCGGACCCTTGCTTTAATCGCCAGGCAGTGCCACTAAATTGGCTCTGCCCATCGATCAATCCAGAGAGTAGTCCGAACATCAACTCACTCAACCCACGAAAAAATAATCAAGGATCTTTTATCGACACTGGCGAGAGCAACGCGGTTCCCTCAGTGCTTCATCAGACTCATGTTCATGATGATCTTGCAGTTACCATAACTTCCAACTCCACAGAAGCATATGCTGTGCATTTGTTCTCTTTTCTCTAGCATGCTAATATTTATAGCAGGTATAATGTTTACCAGATTCACCATCTTATTTTGGTGCGTTAGCATTCAATGGTTTGCCATTTCGCACTCAACACTACAGCTGAGGTATTTGTTCATTATCAAAGTAAGAAGCAAATTGAAATTTTTGACCTGATGATGCTGCTAGGTGAAAAGTAGAGGGATCACCGAAATTATTACAATTTATCCTGAGGGGGGAATTAATGTCTGTACAAAATATCATGGCATTCCATCAAATAGTTGTCAAGACATTTAATTCAAAACCACAATGTCAACCACATGGTGGTGCTAGAGGAAAATTTAACGAATCACAAAAATCATTAAAGCTGCAAGCAGCGTTGAACGGGCCCTCGCAGACCTGTGCACGTCGGGGCATGTGCACGTCAGGGCACGCGCGCTGAGAGCCCATACCTCTCCCTGTCACTAGGTGGCGCAGTGACCGCAGATGTCAACGAGTGCGCAGTCGACCTCAGGCTGAGGCGTGCATCACATGT
>JAVQJF010034279.1:0-45259 GCA_036023855.1 Gadopsis marmoratus | reverse complement strand
CAAGGTGAACCCCACCACTCGCGGTTTCCCACCGTCCGTTCCTGCCGGGGCCGGGCCCGGGCGCCCCCCCCCCCCCCCCCCCCCCGTCACAGACCAATTAACATTTGCCTTTTTTTTATTAGTCTTAACCACAATGTTTCCCTCGCTTTAACCAGGTGGCTTTGTTGTCCAAACTTAACCTCAACATACACTCATAGTTTATTGCCATAACCATGATCTTTCTTTAACCTAAACCATACTGTATTAGTTGGACATAAAAACGTTGTCATTAAATGTCATCTGGGGTTCTAAAGATTCCTCCAATATTGACTTTCTTGTCTGGCGTCAGGATTGCGTTACCACTAAGTGACATTAAGATGTTTTTGTGTTTTTGTTATGTTGAGTGAATTGACCCTTTAAACCTTTGAACGTCCACACCTACCCCTCCCTGCATGCTCAGAGAGATGGGCTCTGGCCTGAAAACGCTGCATCTCACAGCTGCCAAACTCATCGTCAAAGGGGTTTTTTCCCCTTCTGGTGCATCCCATGACATCGCACCAGGTCGGGTTTGCTTCCCAGACACCGGCGGTCTCTATGATGAGACGTGAATGAGCTCACTACCAGCCTCCCTGTGAACCACCGTAACGCTCGCCCAGACATAAAAAAGGTGCATTGGTGTTTGTTGTCATGAACAAAAAGTAATAAATAGTTCAATTCAATTTTGTTGAGCTCTTCAAAGTCCCGAAATTCCAGTGCCGGGTCTGCCAGGAATCTCTCTCTCTGCGACAGCAATTAAATGTCTCCACAAAAGGAGGTCAGCCTGAGTGGAGAGTTATATTTCCAGTGGGGTGTAATGATAATTGTGTTTATTGTGCATTCCTTGGCTGACAGGCTAATGAATTTTCCATCTTACTATTTCAGCGGCACTGCTCAAAACTAATATTGATGAAAGAATATACATAATATACATAATGGTCTTTTATTTTTTCCCCATCTTCCAAATTGGGTCTGTGATTGTTTGCCTCCCGTCTGCTCCTGTCAATGCTTTAAAACACATGAGCACAATTTAGTTGTGAGAAATGGAGGCAGAAAGAGGTTTGATAGATTTAATTATTTAGTATTTGGGTCTAATTTTTCTTTGACTGGAGAACAAGAGTTAAAACTGAAATGGTAAACAACTCGCAAGTTGCTCTGTCTCTCTCTCCCTCTCTCTCTCTCTCTCTCTCTGTCCCGGCTCTAACAGGATGGCGTGTGTTCATACCACACCCTGTCATTCAGTTATCAGCGGCTCTGTTACAACCATGCGTTCCTTCACACACACACACACACACACACACATTACTTGCAGGAGCCATCAAGAACAGAAAAATGTGTGTTTTTCAAGGTTTTAAACTTTAGACCTACTGATAAAATAGCATTTTATATTTATTTTAGCATTTAAACCACGTGATTCTCTTCGTAGTATAATAAGGGCTTCTTAAAGTGGGGGGGGGGGGTTAAAGCTCAAACCAGACCAGAAAGTTTATTCGAAAACACTAACTTAGCCAGATCAGCTTCAGGATAATACAGCAACTGCAACAAAGTCATGACTCATATGCTGGAAATTAATAATTGTATTTAAAATACATATACACCCAAAGCATGTGAAGGAAATAAAAGCATGTCACAGTAGCCTGATGTAATCTTGCACAAGATTTAAAAGAGAGCAGCAAGTGAAATGTGTTCAATCTGGCAGGCTCTGCAGCAGTTCTCCATGGTGGGACTCTGCACCTGTTATCCTCCTGCCAGCCACCTCCTCTCTGCCTCCACCACAGCACGGTTTCATTACAGCAGGTAGACCCTCAAACCTACGCAGACAGGATCCAGATCGGGGGGTCCAGGACTCACCTTTCAGGAGCTTGTTCCAGTGCTGGTCCCCACTTGAACGAGTCAGGTGTACCAAACCAGATCTGGATCTTAGGTTATCCCACTTGTTTCCAATTTCCTCCAGTGACACCAAAGAAGACAAATGCTGCTATTCCATCTAAGTGCTCACAGAGCAGGCTTGACTGAGAGAGAGAGAGAGCGCGAGAGAGACAGAGGAGAGAGGAGAGGAGAGAGGGAGTAGAGCGAAAAGACAGAGAGGGCTGGTGTCCTATTACACACTCTCCACTGAAGTCCCCCTCCTCCTCCTTCCTCCTCCTCCTCCTCCTCCTCCTCCTCCTCCTCCTCCTCCTCCCCCTCCTCCCTTCCACAATCTTCCTCCCTCCCACCTCCTGTTAACTAGACAGCAAACTTTAACATGTACGGTTAAAAAGAGAGGTGGAGAGAGGATGGAGCCAGAAGGGTCAGACACATCAGTCAAGCTGCTTTTAATCTGTGGTCAATCAAATATTAAAATTTGCCCTCCATGATGGTATGGATGAAAACGGACATTTTCCATTCATTTCTATTTTAATCCTCATAGTGAGGAAGAACCATCAGTTTTTCCAAAATAATGAATCAGCTTGTAAGTATTTGCTGGAACCTCCACAACACATGCGTGGAGGTTCATGCCGACAGTTGTTAAAACAAGACTGAAAATAAGGTCAGTGAGGCTGCACAGTAGTGCTCGGAGCTAAATGCTAACATGCGGATGCTTAAATGGCACCGATTTTACACTGCTGCATATGGAGTACTGTTGCATATGTGAAGAGAGCTACACAACGCCTTCTGAAGCCACCGGAGGGAGCTGCTGACGATCTGACAAATGGCCTCAAGTGATGTCCCATGAATCAGCGCCGGTTGGGGCTGAAGACTATGTCTGAAAGTGAAAAAATATCTGGGAGGTGTGG
Organism: Gadopsis marmoratus; assembly: GCA_036023855.1. Lineage (NCBI taxonomy): Eukaryota > Metazoa > Chordata > Actinopteri > Centrarchiformes > Percichthyidae > Gadopsis > Gadopsis marmoratus. Next base: position 42,467 of record JAVQJF010034279.1, on the reverse strand, counting down.
AGTTAGAAAGAAGTGAGCTTTACCAAACCCCTGTAGCCCACTCCTCATCTCTGTTTGAGGCTAGCCGCTCAAGGCTATATTAGCTGCTGCTAGGACAACACACCTGACGCTCCGGCCAAACTGTGGGCGGTCAGGTTGCACTGTGGGTAATGTGAGTGCCAGGTTTTGAAAAGGAATAAGAATGTCTGTAAAAGAAAAAAACAAAGACAATATATGTGGTTCTGCTAGGTCAACTTTGATCTCTTGTTTTTTGTCCGAAAGTTATCAAATTCATCCTTATGGGGGACACAGATTAACTGGATTGAAGGGTGCTCGATCCAAAAAGTCAGGGCATCATTCTGACTTCATTGTCATTGGGACACCATTGTCTGGGAACCGTGACAGTCTGACAAATGCTTGTGCCAATTGTTGTTGACACATTTTCCTAAAAAGCAAAGAAATGTCAATCTCATGGTGGTGCTATAGAGGTAAAGTCAAAGGCTAACCAAAGTCAGTAGGCTTCATCATCTGGAGCTCATGAATGTCTGCACCAAATTTCATTGCAAATCCAACCAGTAGTTATTGAGATATTTTGGCCTGGACCACAGTGGTGGATCCCTGGAGCCACGCAGCTAGCGTGGCTAAAACAGCTGAGCTATTCCTTCCCCCCCCCCTTCCTTTTGCTGATGCTTTCTTTCTCAAACCGCCCTTACCCTTCAGTCATTTAAGTCGTCTCGCCACAGAAGCGATGGATTTCATCACCAGGATAGATTGTGAAGTAAAGTAATAACATGGGACATTCTTCATCCGATGTGGTCAGCCGTAAAAAAAAATGCATAAATCACAATTTCAAATGAAGAGTGCGCAATCCTGACTTGTAGAGAGGAAATCATGTTCCGCTCTATAGAAGAAACGGAAAAAAACGTACAGTTACTTAATCTCTTTAAATGGGCTCACTGGACAATGCCAAACCTTACATAAAATAAACACTTATTCCAGTACATATTTGTAGCTTCGACACAAGCCCAAACCAGAGGAGTCAGGAGTCTAGAGAGCCTTGGCTGGTTAAATGAATGCTACAGTATGCCCTACCATGCGATAGCAACCAGCAACAGGCATTTGATTTAACCATTTCCATACTGCGCTCCAGAGAGGGAGCTTATGCACCGCTTGCATTTTCATGAATGGATGCGTTTGTGTTCCTCCCAAGCTGAGCGCCACATGTCACATTGCTGCAGGTATGAGGCCGGATTTGAAAGATTTGACACTTCAGCACTTTGGCTTTAAGGTGGAATTAGTGCGTATTGGCTAAAAATCACAGCTCAGGAAAGAAAGGAAATGAAAGAGAGTGTGTGTGCCAGGTCTCTGATGAATGCTTCTGACAGACAGAGAGAGGAAAAACGGAGGGAGAGGAAAGGAGGGGGATCGCCGGTGGCAGAGACAGGAGGAAATAATCACCCCTCTTCCTGACAATGGAGCCTGATTTACGGCTCTCCAATTAAAGTGTCAGGACGGCCCACTAGAGTGGAACAGTTCTTTTCATTGGGGCCCCGATTGCGTGCTCATCATTGGTGGAGAACACGAGGAACAGGAAAAAGGTTGGGTGCGAGCAAAACAGAGATACAGTTTGGTCACATAAAATCTACAGCGTCTGTTACACTATTTGCGAGCGGCGAGGCTTATGGTATTGTCGGGTGCTGGGCATGCTCACGCTCATATCTCGCTTGATCTCTTCATCTTTGAACAACCTGTCCCTTGTCAGCACTGCAGATGTTACGTATTTGTCACGGTGACGTTAAATGCGCAGGCCAAGGTCAGGGGAGGTGGTGCTCACATGCACATGTTTGCACCTGATGAGATACTCATGAAAATACTAATATACTTTTACCACTGCTGTAACACTTTATTTTGGCTCACTGCTCGTGTTTCTTTTATGGTTTTAGTCTTTTCTGTGCATGCAAGACTGTGAGAAACGTCCTGCTTAACACAGGAAGTCCACTTGTTTCCTACGAATGAGGCTAAACAAGCAGGAAATCTCACGCGTGGTTTCAAATTACTTACTTTCATCTAACAAAGTGATCACAGGCATTTTGACCTTTGGTAGGGCTGCAACTAACGATTAAAATAATCATCAATTAATCAGTTTGTACTTGTCCTAATGTCTGGATTCATTATTTGAACTATAAAATGCAAAATGGCAATGTTCTTTCGAATGACATCAAAACAGAAAAGCTTTACCATTTAACAAGTTGGATCCAGTGAATGTTGCAGTTTTTCTTCATAGATTCCTGAAAGATCCCCCTCCAGGCATGTTTTACGACATACAAATACTTTCTATAAATTCCATAAATGTTGCCTTTTTAGAAATTCCTCAAATTCCATCTCCTCCTCCTCCTGCGTTATTGAAATATCCAGAATGTATGTTTAGTTTTTGTTTCAAAACTGCTGGACACAAGAGTACCTTCTACTCCACTCAACTCGCAGTGTTGACAGGTCTATTTTGACGGAGTTTAAATCTGTCTGAGAGGTTAGCTTGTACAGTAATAAAATGTTCAGTTTAATCCATAACCTATTATTAAACTTGCAAAGCATTCCTAGCATTCCAAAGACATCCCAATTAGCTGGATGACTGTTGCTTGATAATGACTATTGAAATATCAAGGAGACAAGCAGCTTGTCATTCTCCAGCCTTATGCCCCCCCCCCCACACCTCCCCTTGATCTGATTTTATTCTGAGTTCATTCTATCCGTGTGGCCCGTGCATCCTTGTGGCTGACAGCTCTGGAAGCCTGTGAAAGTGAGGAGAAACAAACAAAACTAAAAAAAGGGCAGCGACGTGAATAATGGGATCGCTAATTAGCTGCTAGGCATCAGAGGGCAGGTCTGATAAATTGCAAAAACAGAAATAGGCAGCGTCCTTCGCTTTCAACACCTCTCTCAGATTAATGAAGAGGTTTAGCCACCCCTGCAAAAAGAGGTGAGGAATTCTGCCAGAGTCACGCTCCGTGTCAAAACAGCTTGAGGGAAATCTCCCAGCACCTCTTTCTCGCTGTCTGAAGTCGTCAGCTGGAATCCATACATTGCTGTGCAAGTAGCAGTGGTGTGTAGTGATCTGTAGCGTCTCTGCGCTGTAATGTGGAGCGACTGGAGGTGGACAATGGGATGGAGTGTGACTGTCTCTGTGTGAGAGGGTCATTTCCATGACAGAAGGAAATCGGCAGAGCACACTCTCACTCTGCGGATGAAACAAAAGGTCCAGTTACAGACTGGCATGGCGAGGAGGGAGAGGACGGATAAGCTGGTAATGTTCTACAAAGAGGAAACAATTTGTGGACTCATTACAGTGATTTGTCCACCGACTGAATGGGGTCTAAACCCAGTTGATGAGGCTGTAAGCTAGTGTTTCTGTTTCCACTTAGGAAAGTCTGTTTAGCTTTGCTGTGGCTAGTGGCCTCACCTTGATGGCCACCAACCCACGACGGCAGCATGACGATACATCCCCAGCATGGGTGAAAAGCAATTTTCAGGATTAAGGACACATACACACACACACACCGGTTGGCATGCACACATTGATCTGTATTCCTGTTAACCTTCCCGTACCTCTGTCTTTAAACGTGTATCACCATGCACACTGGGCCTTTTTGTAGACTGGAGAAGGGTGAGGTAATTGGGGTCCTGATTTGATTTGACTATAATTCAATATATAAAGAGCATGATGCCAGTGTGTTTAGCAGAAGAGCGCATTTACGCTGCATGATTTTGTGCTGTTTTCCACCACGATGGCTGGTGTGGAGCCCATCCTGTCCCCGTTTTTACCTGACAGCCAGTGCTGGTGATTTCTCATCTGTGTCTCCTCTCCCGTTGCTGCACACCATTTCCTGTCCTCCACACTTCCACCTCAGCGGGTGGGGGACACAATAAATTAAATTAAAAGTTCTTTACTCGAGGCATTAACTTCCACGGGGGAACTAATGGAATCTGGTTATGATTTATCCCACTTCCTGCGTCTTGTTTAGCTGCCGTGCTGCATACGATACTGAGCTCCACAGAAGGATGGAGTTCAACACTGTCATCTTGATAGATTTTAATAGAGAATGGCAACCACAGCCACATGTTTATTAGTCTGTCTAATAAACTTAATGAACTTACACATATAACAACCACAGGTTTTCAGAGGCAGCTTTACAAGCCTCCTGTTGGATTTATAAAGTATGTTGCTTACTGGTATCTAAGCAATTTCCAAATGTCACAGAGCAGTGTTTCTCCATGCCTCTGATTTGCTGACTCAGGTTTTAAATCATACAGTCTGTCTTAAGGGATCAGCAAGATTTATTCCAAAATATTACAACCAACCTCTTGAATTGAGGTTCAGGGTTTCCCTTAAGAAGCTTCCAAGTTGGAAAGAAATATTTTCTTCACACTGTGTGACAGTGACACATATAAATTCCACGTCGGTTTGGTCCAAAGCTTGACTGGAGCCGTGTCATTCCTTAATAAATAAAAATTATTCAAAATCAATAATTAAAAATTCCATCTGCATCATATGAAAAATATAGAATTTGACACAGAATTTGCTTCAATTCAGTGTGATATATTTAGTACATTTTGGAAACTTTGGGATCTTGCCTGAAGTTGAAAATTGTATTATTTCAGTTTAAATGACAGGGTCTGGGGAATAGCATAGGAGGTTGCTAAATGGAACCCCTGGTTTCATGGGGAAATATGAATTAAAGCAGGAAGCACTGCAGGTTTTTGTCAAAATGACTTTTCAAAAAGGCTGGACAACATTGAAATGAGTAACACAATAGCAGGCCCGGGTAGCAGAGAGTTTCAGAAACAGTGTAATAACAACACCAATACTGGATATGAGGATACTTGGCTCCTTAGTCTGAACAAGGCTGAACGCTTTGGGATTAGACACGATGAGACAACTGGCCCCCACAGACTCTGAGGTTGGATCGAGTTCTTGGATTCAGGCGAGTGACAGCTGCTGGGAGGAGAATCCTGGAAGCACAGCCTAGAATAATGGACTTGCTGGAGGGTGGAGAGGTTGTAAGAATGATAGGTTTGGGAGAGCTGTTTGCAACTGAGCTGGACTGTACTGTTGGGGACACCATGCAGGAAGGCAGAGGTGGCCAGAGAAATTGGGTGTTTGGAAGGCTGATAGTGTTGGAGACCATTCAGGTGGTCAAGTATCTGATGTTTGATAGCTACTGAGCCAGGTTCTGAAGTGAAGAGCGGGTCTGAAGATGATGGCTGAGACAAGAGCTTGGAAAGGACTGCGTGCAGGGAGGCGTTTTAAGAGGGAGGCAGTGGTGTCGCCCCAATGAATGCTGGGGAGAAAATTGTCTGCAGAGTGGAATGGAAGTTTGGGCAGAGGGAACAAGAAAAACATGGCAAGTGGGCAAGCTGCGTCAATGGCACTGTAGTCTAGATTTTCACTCGAGGAAGCTTGTTCCTGCCAGGTAATCTTGGAAGACAGAAGTATGCTCGAAGATCATGGGGCGGCCATATGTTCTGGGGGATGCAAAAGCAGAAAGTCTTTGGAGAGGAATGGCGTGTCGACGTTTCAATAGAAGTCCTTAAAAGCATTACAAGGCAGTCTGGTAACAGGACAGTGTGGACTGAGTGATGGTGAAGACCTGACAGGAAAGAATGGGAGAGACTTCACTTCTGGATTAATGATGGAAGAAGACATGATACAGGCTCTAGCAGAATAAGAGACGTTACCACACTAAAGGATAGTGGCTAGAAAAGACAAAACAGTAGAGCTCTGTATTTGGGGAGCTGCAGAAGTGTCTCTGCAGAAAATGAGGCAGGTATTCTGTAGGTATTGAGGCCACTCGCCCCAATTTGGAACATCTAGTCCATCCGTGATGATGACGTTGATGCATTCATCCAGATTGCCAAGTCAAGTCACGATTGAAGAGGCGACCTCCTTGATGTAGGAGACGACAGAAGCCAGTTTTCCATGTTGTGATGATAGATAGTGAGGCCTTTCAGGGTTTCCTGAGCAGACGGCAAGGAGCTGAAATCAGGGCTTTGGAATCAACAAAGCAGGTCACTGATAAGATTGCCTACTGCATATAGACTCCGGCCCTGTCGGTGTTTCCGTCAAGGTTAGGGTTAGTAAAAAACATTTGCTGTTGAATGTTGAATGAAATAGATTGTTGGTAGGAGTTCTAAGTACCATGTGTGAACTCAAAATTGAGCACAGTTGAGCTGACAAGTGTTGTCTGGTAATAAAAGATAAAAGTTGGGGCAAGGACAAATTTGCACTCAATTTCAATATACAGTAGGTGGCAAGATGCCTTTATTTCCGCTAGATCTTGCGTCACGCAATCTTCAACTTGACTGGATTTTGGCCTGCAAAACCGTGAGACTTGCCCAAATTCCACAAGAGAGAGAGTATTGGCTTAACCTCTCTGATGGGTGTTAGTGATTGTTGCTGTTTTTTGTGTGAAACAAAATAGAAAGGAAGCAAGGAAGTACATGACTGGAAGTGAGTGCAAAAGCAGGAACAAGAGGGTAAAAGCAATGCAGTGGTAGCTGGATGGTCCCGCAATCTCCGGCAGGTTATGCTTGCAACTCCTACCTACCGTTCGCCAAAGAGTTACACATTACAACATTACATCTTCTAAAAAGGCACTAAGAGGCTCAACCCACTCCATAATGAGTCCGGGATTTAAAGCAGCAGGGTATGCTCATGTTTGTGATCCAAGCCCGTAACGAAAGCTCCCCGATTCAAACTTTTGCAAATGTAGATACATATCTACATACGTCTACGTGTGTTTCTGGCTGCGTGCGAGTGCAGGGTGGCGTTATCTCCAAATCTATGAACTCATTTCATTCTCTTCAATCCTTCCATGCTCCTAACAGTGAAAGACTGCTAGTCATACTGCAAACACAAAGCCACTCACAGCAGATACTATCTGCTAAATAAGTTATTTTAATGATGAGCATGCCGGAGAGACAAAGAACGGCTTGAAGACTGAGCAGTATAAGATGGTACATCATGCCACACACAAGATACTTCCACCCGCTCTGCTTCATTCTCATTCAACATCATCATCACAGTATCAAATCCATTTTGTCAGCCACAGCTCATTAACTTGCCATGCCAGTTCTGATCTTGTTACTGTGCCTTCTGCTGGATTATTATTATTATTTTCTTAATTGAATTACATCCCTCATTTCCCTGAATTGTCACCGTGTCCATCTTTTTGTTTTTACAATGAAAAACACTCTCAGACATGGATCCTATAACTGCTAATTTCCTGGGATGCAAAATGTGACTGCCTTCTGTCTTGAACAAAAAATCAAGGGAGCATAAAATTGTGTAATGGCTAAATCTTATCATTAACTAATGTGCACCCAGCTGTTCAACCCTTCAAAAATACATTTTTATTTGTTTAACCTCAGATCAGCAGTGTGGTTCATTTGTCCAGTGAATACACGCTTTATAAAGATCTACAGTGATTACTTTGACAGCACACACCCTCAGATACTGACGAGGCACTACAATTAAATTGGAGACAGCCTCAAATGGAAAGGAAAAAGGCTTTTGCAAACAAGTGCATTCCAGCCCGGCGCCATTTATCATAATTTACATGACTCCAGCGAATAGGTTAGGATGGAGACAGAGATAAAGGTCTGCTTGAGGGGGGACTGATATTGTTTTATCTTCTTCATCTGAATTCCTGTAATTTGACTGTCACTGTGGATCACTGCTGTGACTTCAGATATGCATGCAGCTCCTCCACGGGAATTTCAATCAGGTGGAGAGGGGGATTCTTAACGGGTATTTTCTTCTCCAACGGCTCAGAGCAACAAGGTCACTCAATAGCTGCCACAGTGTTCAATGCGGCTGATGGCAATTTATATTGTGTGGGCATTCCTAGCTTTAAAGAGATCATGTCAGTGTCAATTCTGAAGAGTCATGATTGTTCGATTGAGCCCTCAATTAAGGTCAGGGGTCACCCGTCTCTCATCGCCCCCGTGTCAGTCACAGGTTGACCTCTCTGACCGAGCTGAGAAATGGAGAAGACCCAGGTTTTCTGCTGTCGCCGCGACGCCTTCCACAGGTCAAAACACAGCGACTGTTACTGGTGTAGATGGTTTTAATCAAAAGGACTATGAGAGTGTAAAGAAGAACGAAGAGTCCAAATGCTCTAACCTGAAGAAAGTACTCCACCCATTTAGCACTGCACTCCTGTATCTCTGTTGGACTTGATGGGGAAAGTTTGAATATTGAAGCAGCAGAGCCTGAGATTTCTTTGTCAATACTTAATAATTTTCCTCACATATGCAGTAGAACTCCCCAAGACTTTGACGTGTTCCTCTTTAAGGTGCGCTTGAAGATGAAAAGGGTGGTCACAGAAAAAAAAAACACTCTTAAAGCAAACTACATGGAGCAGAGAACTCATATTGTAGTGTCCCTCCGTAAGAAGATGACGGGACTTTACCTGGTTTCCATAGCCAATGCCAAAACAACAAAACCATGTGCTCTGAGCCCCCTGCTTCTATAGTACTAATGGGAACTGGTTTCAACCTCACAGGGTCTTCATCATGGTGGAAACAGCTGTAAGGCCAAAGCTGGTCATTGTTTTAATCAACATGTCCAACTATATATGGGCTTTTAACATAACTTCTCTTCTTGTTCTGCCTGACAAACTGAGGTTTTCTGTTCTGTGACCAGCACTATGACAGTATAGGGAAGTCTGGTATTACAGATAGCCAAACAAAAAGTAACGTACGCGGTGTGTTTAAGCTAAAGGGAGCTAGCGTCATCCATCTTAGACAATGTAAACATCTGAGGTTCCCTAAATACTCCTTTTCACAATCATTTTAAACACCCGCCGACAGCTAAATGGGACACTTTGCAATACTCATGGCATTGTTTGAAGTGTAAAGATGGATGGATGCTTTATGACATCAACAGGCAAAAAATAAACTGCTCAACTATCTCTCAACGCATCTTATCAAGATTCTTCTGGAGTTTTCAAAAGTTCAAAGGTGAGTACGGTCTGCCTCAGAGTGGCTAAACTAAAAGGATATACAACCTCATTAAGATGAGAGCCAGGGTCTCTAGAAGAACATGGCTCAACTGCAATCAATTTATATACGTCAGCAGATTGTTCGGATTCACGGAAGCTGCAGTCCCCACATGCTACCTGCATTATGAACAGATGTGCCAGGAGCTGGAGCCCCTGATCCAGCGATGCATGACGAATGGCTGAATTTCACCAAAGGTCAAGGGTCAAGTCATATCCCTTACCCGACCCTGACATTAGACACAGATGCATGATGTCAGTTCCCATGTGTTGGGACTGGAAGGTGACTGCAAACCCTTTGACACGCCTAAGACTTCCCCACGGAGCTGCAATCCCGGCAACCACTCGCCGTGAACCGTGAACCTTCAGGTCCCAGGTACCCACCTCAAAGTATCCAGTCCCAGAGGAGCTGCAGGCTTTCTGTCATTCACCTTCGCCCGCCATTCCCCTCTACCTACCGGCCCCAAGACACCCGCCAAAGTCACTCACCTGTGGAAGGAAGCATATAGTACAAGAAGAGGTTCAAATGATGTCTTAGCTTGAAGGTCATGGTTTCAGTATGTCCTGGCCTTGTAACTCCTGGTGCAGAGCAAGTCCTTTTTTTATTATTTACTGAACACTACACAGGCCCACCACTTAGAGAACACGATCCACCAAAACCTCAGAAATATCAGCCTTCTGCCTCTTTTCACAGCAAAATGGAAGAGCTCATCCAACAGCTACTGATATTTTGCACTACAGCTTTAAGGATGAATGCAATTTGGTATTCAGCAGCTGTATGAAATTAAGTATTATCTGTGTCATTACTGGATAAATGCTGATTTCATGCAGCTGTTTTTACACTGGAAACACAATGAGGCTCCACTTTAAACATAATTTGTTGCCAGAGATACTGTCTTTCCAAAAAACTGCGGCTGTTTTTCCACTTCATTAAAACATCATGGTTGTGCTTTTCCTCTACATTGGTCTCAACATTATACCAGCAACCTCCATTCATGGATCCCAACAACATAAAGTTTTGAAAATGCGTCTAACAACTACCTATTTGTATGTTTCCAGTATATTGTGTACACCTTTTATGGATTCTGATTATTAATAACATCATATAGTTTTACTCATTATTAATCTGACTGTTCGCAATAAATGTATAAACTCAGCATAGGTGTCTAAATACTGCACAGACTCCCATCCCCATAATGTATAAATTCATGTGAAACAAAGGCCCATTTGTCAGATTAGAGTGTCTGGAGGGCAGCAACAGGGAGGGTATATTGGCCCTGTGTCACCCATCACTTATAAATTGGAACTTGAGTAAACTTCCTGCTGTTTTATATGCTTCCTGAGGTCCGGGGTCAACTGATGAGCATAACCAATCGCAAGATAAATCTACGCCTGAGAGCATTTTGTCAACGGCATACTAGAATTCGATTGGCTTTAATTCATTGTCTCAATAGGCCCTGTTGTTACTCATCTTGATGGATGATGTTTTTAACACTGAGCTTACATATACACTATATACACTCTGCAGACACTGCATTAGCTCAAAGTGCTGAAACGTAACAGTTGCCTTGAGATACATCACAAATTACTTACAGAATAGTTTGGACTTTGTGCACTGAGTTGAGGTTTTTGGGGATTTTAGGTTAACATTTTTATATCTCTTGACAAACAGGGACAACGGATGCAAATTAGCTGCTAGCTAACTCCGGTGCAATTACTTTTAATTGGGCACTGTTCCTGGAAAAATTAACAACAAAATAAAATAAACTGGTTTTCTAACAGGTCCACCATAAAAAATCTTTAGAAGATTAAATAATACTGTATGTTACATGTTGATTTTTCTGCTTGCTAGTGGGCAAAAAACTATTTTAATGCAGTTTTAACATGCAAATGTCTTTAGTCCGCTAGCAGTGTGGCTCCTGGGATGGAAATGTCGTTTGGCCGATACACCGCTTTGGTCCAGACTGAAATATCTCAACAACTGTTAGATGGATTCCCATGAAATTTTATGTTCAGGTTATTTATGAGCTGAACTGATTTAAATAAAGAAACATAAGATATAAGATGTGCTGTTTACACTGGATGAAGTCATACAATTGGCTGACATGCTTTATTAACATAGCTAATTGCTTCAGCACCCATTATTTATTACTTTTCAGTCTGTGGGGCCCCAAAAGACCAAACCAATCAAACCCTGAGTGACACAGTGATTGAGGCTCCAACAGTTTAATCAGTAAGCCCAGATAAGACAGTGTCATCTGAATAACTGCTAGCTTTAACTATCGTTACTGCTTTCCTTGCTGGAGATAGGCAGTGCTCTTTTATGTAAGTCTAAAAGGAAAGCTGAAACATTGCCAAGTCTGTTTTCTCTCTATCGGTTTACATTAGAATAATGAATCACAGTTTTCCTTAAGGTATTTTCTGGTGCCTTGAATAAAAAAAGTCACACACAATCTTTGGCTCCAACAATAAGATCTGCGGTAACATTTTGAGTTTTAACCATTTTCCTCATTGCAGCCAAGGATTCACTTGTTTCCTCTGCCAGCCGAGCAGTACTGCAGCGTGACGGTAATGCAGCATTTATAGCGGCTGAGTATAACCGTTTGAAATCAGATTTTCCACTTTTCTTATCAGTTCCAATTTGAGTCACTCACACTGCTGAGTGTAATACCTTCTAGGCCTGAAACTGGAATTATATGGAGAGAAGATTATATAATGGAGGAGGCAAAAATTAAGGTATCATTTGGAGCTCAAAAATTTGGAATAAACAAACGAATACACATACACCCCTCATCAATCATTTTAATTTCAGCACCATTTCTTGCTGAAATTCACTCATGAGGCCTCAGTCTGAGCAGCCCTCCCCCCACTCTATATCAATTTGACTTGTTTGCCGTTTGGTCTGCTACACAACAATTCAATTACAATGGAGGTCTGTGACCTGCCACTACCCATTTTCTTGATTACTCCTGCAGGTTGACCCCCAACGGACTTCTAAACATTAAAACGTGGGCTTCAGGTCCAGATCAATAATCAAACCCAGCGAATGTCTGCAGACCAAACCAAATGTCCCGCCCAACCCCCCACTGAGTTGCTCATACTCAGTGCAAATGAGGAGGAGGGTGGCAGCGAGGGGCCATATAGAGCCAAAATGTTTAATTAGTTTGACCCAGAGAGTGCCATTGGGACGGTCTCCACCCCAAGTAGATGAATAGTGCTAATTAGCTGAGTGGATGATCAGGATTACTCGCTGGTAATTCCATGCAAGGCTCATATTGATTATGTCAGAATTAACCCGTGGACTAATTTTCCCAGAGGACCGTGGGGCGGCTATTTTTTTTCTAAATTCCAGATTTGGTTGGACTTCCATCAGGCACAAGTGGGTCCATCCCTTCAACAGGAAATCAGTCACTTTGTTGTACCACCATATTCAGCTCCTAATGACAAGCACTAATAGAATTAATGCCTGTCAATCAGCAACCTCACATGGTACAGATTTGTAATATGAATACAGAATAGTGCTAAAATGGTTACATGAGGAAAAATGTATTAGACTAAGTCTGCCTCAAAGCTTCATTTCAAGTGCGTGGACAGTAATCACTGTTACACTAAGAGCCGATGGTGTGTTTTGACAATGTCAGTTTAAAGCAGAGAAAAGGAAAAAAGCAAGAGGGAGAGATATGCTGTAAAGGACATAACACCAAAAGCTATCAATGTTTTGGGACCATTAAAGAGGTAGGCATTTACCTCTGAGGCATTATCACAAAGGTGACAACTGCCTAGTTTTAAGAAAGGAAGCTGTTTGTAATTGGCATATGCCAGCAGAACAACTGTGATATATGAGAATACATGTAACTGGCATATACCACTGAAACATGATCAAACAAGGCAGGAGCCACATTATTTTTTATATATAAAAATTTAAAACCGGTAGTTTTCATTTAAAGGTCTCTGGCCATATTCACTCTTATGCAAGACAATTGCAAACAAGCATATCTGAGGGAGAGCAATTAAACCAACAGCAGCCTCATAGCTTACTGACATTTGCCACGCACACAAATACCAGCATAATAGAGCCAAGACATGGACTCACGATATGCATATTAGTTGCAGTGGTCCGAAGCTGCAACGGCAGGACATGAAACTCTAGCTCACTTAAAGTGTGTATTTGAGGCTGGCAGTAGATGTTGGGAAGATACATTTTTTATTTCGATCCAAAGCTGATTTGAGGCAACATTTTTTGGCAGATTATAGGTGAGCGTGCTAATAAAAAGCCAACCATTCGACTTATTCGAGCTGATTGAAAAAGAAAGTTAATTAAGTACATTCTTTATGAGGGTCAATGCTGAAAAACAAACCATCCAATTTATTGTTAATTATTCAGTCTGATGACATAAGCAGTTCTGGTTTTGTTGTTTTTGCCTGATTATACGCAAATAATTTGTGGCCAACACAGAAGAGAAGCATGTGCTGTATTCCATGTTTTCTGGACTCTGCTATGTGCTCTGTGACTTTGGGAAACCCTGGCACTGCAACCAGACATGGATTTCCTGGGTAAAGTTGGCTGGATCTGGTAGGGAGGCAGAGGAAAGCGATCATATATGCTGGTGTTTTGAAAGGAATGGCCACAAGCGATGCATACCTCAGCTCATTCAACATCAATTATAGATTCTTCTGGAAGAAGAGATCCCACCTGTTCACTCACTGTGACGCTGAAGTTAAAAGTTCAGCAGATCTGAGTTTGGAAAAGGAGTTTAATGAGTTGGAATTATGGTGACAGGGGTCCAACTTTCAAACTGAAAGCATCTGCAGAGCCACTTTGACTACATCTGTTTCTTCAAATTGGGCTGCTGTAAAATGCACCTGGAGGGCAATGAATCTTTGTTGTCCTTGTTTCCTATCATTTGTTCCTCATGAACACGTTTCCTTTCTGGGAAGGAAAACCAAGCATTTCCCGTAGAGCTGTGACGACGACGAGTGGACGCAATGACATATCTTAAAAATGTAAGGTCAGGTTGAGGACAAGGACATTTTGCCGGCACAGTTTCTTATACCTCAAATGTGTGCACAGATGATATACAAATCAGATGGACAAATGAGAGCGTAAGCAAAGTGGGAGCTAACGGTTGGTATACGACTCCCAGGGGCCCTGTACACTACTTCACAGTCAGTTTGACACCAAACACATAAATTGGCAGGCGGCCTCTGGCGATTTTGCCAGGGCAGGAGTCCTCACACACACTGAGACAAACACACTGCATTTCACTGCTATTCCCCATTCTGACGCTCAGTTTCCTGAGCGTGTTTATGCTAAAGCACATCGTCCATTAAAACCAAACTAAGATGGCCGGAGTTAAAACAAAGTCGGCAGGCTACTGAGCCTCAGTGTCACTTAATGATTAATTCTTCTCTAAACAGGGAAATGAGCCAGAGAGCCGAGCTGCGCAGAGTTGAATTCATTTACAGTCAAGTGTTTGAGTCTCTGCCACCTGCTGTAGCTGTATCACTTACCATTGATCACAGAGTTCAACGGAAGCGAGGCACAGCATCAACAAACATTAATTTTCTAAAGAGGAAATCAAATGTTTCACAGTGTTTACATGATGAATTACTACCCACAAGTCCACCTCTCCTGCCCTGGCCGTTTACTCATCACTCATACAGGCAGGATCTGGTTCCACGGAGTCCCGCCAGGGTCTATCTTTGGACCACCGTTGGTTCAGAAACCCATGTGAGGATGAGTTTGCAAATTTGCAGAGCTATATTAGGAGGAATTCTGGCCGTGGCTTTTCTGCAGCCCACAATCCTGCATATCAAAGTGCTATGAAACTTTATATGAGAGTTTATATCAGAAGCAGCCTGCTAATGTGTCCATATGGAGCTAACACACAAGGATTTATTACAGGGAATAAGGAAAGAAATAGCTTAGTGATTATGTGATGCAGTGGTTCGGGTCAAAAAAAAGTTTGATCAACAGTGATTTGGGATCTCAGTGTCTACCCCCTGTCCCATAATATTTCATCAGCGAGGCATGGATTTGAGCATGACGAGACGCTTGACTGAATCAGCAGACATTAATTTTAAGGGCAGCTCAAGACACATCTGAAGCACATGAAAATCCAAAAACGATTTTCTGCAGTAGTCTTCTCTGCCCCTGTTAATCCCTCAGTAAATGACAAAGACAAAGAGCTGTGTGGAGAACATGAGATGGAATATGCCATTTGTCACGGCTACCATCTCCAGCAATGGCGACGAGTCTAAATGTGAATTTACTGCTGTCATGGCGCTCTGTCAAGTGGGTACAATGCTGCTTACTGCAAGAAGGAAAGGGAGGACTCTTCCACATTCGTGCTATCTAGTAAATACTGCTGTAGCCTATTTTGAGGGAACATTAATTGATTTTTTTGGCCACTTGAGGACAGTGTAACAAGCTGTAAACACAACACTGACATATTATCACCTTTATAAAGTTGTTGTAGTTAACACATTAGCAAACAGTTGCTGATTTATGCATCCAACAAATATATTTACTCTTCTTTAAGCTCTGGTTTGGTCTCCACCAACTCCTGAGGGAAATATCTGGCACTTTAGCATTAAATGCTCCACTTTGTTCACCAGCTAGCTGCTAACTTGGTCTATCCGCATTTGGAAAGGAACCTAAAGTGAGATTATCAAAGCTATTTTGTTGATGAGAGTGGTGAACCTGAACCAAAACAGTAAAGTTGCTTGTCTGTTTAACCAAAACAATGAGCTAAAAGATGATCAAAATGTCTCTAGAGCTAAGGGGAACTGTAGAATTGGGTGATATTTTTCTTGGAATAACCCCTTTCACATGTACATTATACGTAGTAATTTGATCTATTTTAAAAGAAAAGCTGGAACTTGATGAGGGTTAGCTTAGCTTAGAGGTAAAGATAAAAACAACAACTTGTCAACTACAACTAGTTTTTACACTTCAGTGTTTGCACAGATTAAATAAATGAGATATAACATGTTCATGTGCGAGCTTAGAGGTACTGGTAGTCAGATTTACAGAGGCTAGCTATTATTTGTGCTAAGCTAAACTAAGCTAATCGGCGGCTGCTTTGAATTTAACTGACAGACATGACAGTGGTTTTGATCTTCTCATCTAACTGTCGACAAGAAAGCAAATAAGCATATTTTCCAAAATGTTGAACTATTCCTTTAACTTTAAAAAAGTATCGATTGGCGCAGCTTTAAAACAATCCTCATGTAGACGTCATCTATGTTGGCCCATTCGGAGGCTGGCTGGATGATTAAGGTCCATCCTCCAAATCATAAAAGGTCTTAAGGGAGTCTGTGAGATAAGACACCAACGTAATGTCACCAGGAACATCATTGTCAATCACTCGTTCGCTGTCATTATCAGGCTTTCATGGGCCATCTGAGACTTCCCTTTGGGCCGGCTCCACCTGTTGCTGGGCTGCACCAAGCCAAATCAAATTAAGGTCCCATGGAGCCGTGCTGAAAACAGCATACCACAACTCCCATGTGAATCTTGCACCTCTTCATAACAACGTCAGATAAGAGTTTGGGAGCGTATGAGAGCATTATCCTCCACCCCAAAGGCCTGCCAACTTTCTCCCATACACCTTATCAAAAGCCTGCCCAACAAATCAACTTGGTGGGAAAGCTGACAAGTATCCCAGAGCAGTGATGGTTGGGGTAGCTGTGTTTACTTCACTTTAATGACTTGAACCACATAAATGAAAGAAAAACATTTTCAAATGTTGATTTGAACCCTGACTTTAAATGTAGCAGGACGGTAATAATCCACAACACTGTTCCTCCTGTTTCATTCGTTCCCCCTGACGGTCTCCCAGCTGTTGTGATGTTTTTGTGAAATACTGTGTTGATTCCAGGAAGCCAGAGAGACCAGGAGGCTGTCTGGGCCACGCTGCCTGCTCTCACTGTACAATTGGCTCTCAGACAGAGCAAGGTATCCCACTAACACATCTCGCCTCTGTTTTTCCATCCATTCCATTTGTCCATGCATCCATACAACCGCTCCGCAGTTTCCCCCACTGGCACCGTCTCTCTTCTAGCCTCAGCTACTATTATACACACAAAAAATGACCATGGCCTGTTTCTAGAGTTGTGGTTTCAACTAATGATCTGCTATACAATCAGATCATTGCCATTTTTCAAGACTTGCAGGGTGGTGTCCGTTAAACTGTTATTAGCAATGCAAGAAAACTGCAAGATCACCCACTCAAGGCGCTGGCGTGACACTGGGTTGCAGGCACATATTGATGACTTCGCCCTGTTTGCGGCTGCAGCTCGTAAATCACCTCCTAACATGCATCTGGGGTTTCTGAGTCACAGCCTCCATTCTGTGTTGTGACAGGGATTTTTCTAAAAATAAAAAATAAAGAAACGCGTTTGCTTATGAAAACGACATTTTTCATGTGAACACGGGTCAAAGGATCCTGTATAGGTCCTGTATAGGCTGTTGCTGACTTCTTCCAGAGGAATGTTTTTAATGGTGTGGCTGGAGTGTTTGATGCCTGCGATGGAGATCTTGAATTATTTTCTTATAATACCCGGGGAGACAACGCCAAGTTGTAGCAAGTTGAGGCTTTTATTATGGCAGCTTGCCGGGTGCTCATTCTACAAACCACACCGAGAAGGTATTGAGTTGTTTAATTTGATGGAGAAAAGCACAGCATGTGTATATGTGACACTTTGTGATGGAAATATGTCTGACAGCTGTGGGGAAAAACATATGCAGCTGATAAGCTTGAGCTAAAACAACTGGGTGTTCAGCTGCAGGCCATCACGAAATATTTCCACCAGGAAAGACACATTCCAGTTTTGACAAGATTCAGTTGTAATTAAGCCACCTCAAAGGAAAACACTAGCAAGAAATAAAAAAAGGAATAAAATTAGAAATGCCGCCATGTCGATTTTTCTTTTGTCTCTTGTAGCAGCCCACATGTGTCAGCATAACCAAAATATATTGCAATGAGTTCAAGAGCTCATATGTGCACAACATGGACTCAGGACAGAGAGCAAGAGAAGAATTATTACTATTACATGTTGTACTATTACTTCAAGTTTCTTAACAACATCTGCACAAATCAATAGCAAATGACAAAATCATGACTGATCAACACCAGTGAGCAGCCATTAGCAGGGAATCAAATTTGGAAATGCTGCCACCTAGTGAGCATGCTCGGCTGGTAACTGATATTATCTACACAGAGAAGAAAACAAGTTTAAATACAGATGTTTGGTACGAACCTAAATTACAAATATATTGTTTCAGAAAAATACCTATAGTAGAGAGACATATGTGAATTTTCTTTTACCAAATGTCAAAATATAATAATGTGTCTCCCTGAAGAGGAAAGGCTTTGTCACGTTGGTAAGGTAAGAAGGAAGATGAAGTTAATTTCTGCTTTACTGCTCATTATAAAATAAAATGACATTCAGCTCTAATGATTTCTGTTGATAAGTTGCATATTAATTTTTGACAGCTCTTATTTGCAGAGCTTGGGAGAGGTCCATTATTTTATTACTTTACACATAACAACTGCTACTACTATATATATTATTGGCTTCCCAGTTTTACACTGACAAATAGCTTATTATGGAATACATCTACTGTTCCAAATTGATAAAGTTTGAACCATCGCTTACATTGAATACATATTATCCTTCAGGTTCAACTTGCATAGCAGACAGAGGGTGCCATATGCACACTGTAAAGCCCCTTAAAGCAAACTTATACATGGGGGAATGATACAAGTACATTTTTATTTCTAATAGGTGTCTCACTCATTTTGTAAAAATGTCACAAATTGACAGAAACAAAGATATAACATGATTGAAGTTGCCTACGAGATTTAGGAACATGATGATTTTTTTATCTGCAGCTCTGTGTGCAGCCACTTGGTGCTGCTCTCTCAACATACATTGCAACCACTGAGGGTTATACATGACATTTAGAGATAATACAGTAAAATTGATGAACTTTTACAGACTCATTTTTTACGAAGTATATTGATAAGTCAATAACCCAGGTAAAAGCCAGTTTGTTTTTCTTACTAAATCTATGCCACAATCACAGAGGAGGAGATGGAGATAAAGAGAAACAGTGCAGTTATTGAGTCATTTCGAAAACTTTAAGACAAGACAAAAGGCTGCAACTCAATATCAGGAAAATGTCTCCAATATGTTATATATTCAGTGAAGTTACAGAGCAGAATGAATATCCTGCAACTCAGCCTGCACAGACACTCACAAAGCAACATTTGCTTTAGGCCAATAAAAAAAGCTGCAGGAAGCAACTAAATATCTTGAGTTAAACATATTAACTATGTGGAAATACAATTTTATACATATTTTGCGGCTTGTGCTTTATACCAGAAGTGAATAACAATATGACCCAATACTATGAGGCTTTACAATCTACACGGAGGTTTTAATGAGGTTTTGATCCTGCTGTCAGACTGAGCCGTACTGTTTTCTTCAATATCCCGGCTTCTTTACGCTCTTTCTAGTAGTGGCCAGAAACATCCCAAAACTCATCATCATCATCATCGTTAAGAGTGGTGCAGGCAGCCAAGGCTGATCCTCTGTCTTGGACCATCTCATCAGTCAGTCCTCCCCAGTCGGCGCCAGTCGCTTGGGCATCGGATGAATGCTGACATGCTGAGATAGAGACTGAAAATTCTGCAAAAAGTTAAAAAATTAAATTAATTCTTATCATATACATTTTGGGAAATGAAATGCCTGTGGAGAACATGCAGGAAATGACAAACATTGAGAGATCAGCATTTCCAAGGCTGGATAAAACCTTGAATTGAACCAAAATACTAAAATGTAAGCAAATGTAAAAGCAATTGACTCAAGGAGGGAAAACAGCACAAACCAGATATATACTTTCTATCCACTCCAAGATGAGTGAACGGCACGAACGCCTATTACGGGCAAGTACCTATTTCTCAAAATGAGTGGGGAAATGGGTAGCTTTGAAGCAAACATCTATCAAACATTTTACAGTTTGCTCAAATGGAGCAATCAGGGGTATTGATGTACACAGACTCTTAAGTTCCAATCTGTGGGTTTCTTTCAAAGGCATTTTTACTGGCTAATCAAATGAGCAGAGCAATCTTTTCTAGACATTCCAGCATTTAATGCCGCATAAAGTAATGTGATGACATCAAGCGAGTACACAGTCAGCGCACGGGGATGGAGGCGTCTCTGCATGGAGTTGTCAAACTTATGTGCTGCACGTAGATTGATTTAAAGTAGGTCAAAGGTCAGAATGATCAGAAACGCCAGCACATTACACACCCGTACAGTTTGCGAGTGGTCAAGTGCTCCCTGCCGTGACGTCTTTTCAGTGACTTGCACATTAAGACTGGAACTTTATTAGAGCAGCCTGGGACACACTTAAGTAATGAGGCCATGCTGTGGCTCGCACAAATACATGCTTTGCTGGTTTTATTTAATTTTCCAAACATAATGCATTACAGTTACAATCACACGAGAGCGGAAAAACAACTGACCATTTATGAACTGCGAGAAGAAATACAATTCATAAAGCAATTAAATCCGGCTCAGTGGTTGAGGCCCGGCGTCCCCAATTCAATTCCTGGCAGGGACCTTTGCTGCACGTCAAACCCATCTCTCTGCGACGGCTTCCTGTTTTCATCTCTAGTGTAAGATCGTCTAATAAAAGGCAAAATGTCCCCTCCATCACATTTAAATCGTGTTATCTAGAAGCACGTAGAGGCACTTTTTCCTCTGATTACATCTTTAGAGAAGGAGCATGTTTTTCACAATCACTGACAAATGTTTAATTTTTATTAAAAAAATGTCAGATATGCGGCATTCTAGTCTCCTCGAGAAGAAAATTCTTTGTATTAATAGATAACCAACTGAGGTTCTGGCATAACTAAATAACATCTGCGTTTGTTAATTATTGTCAGTCCTAAAACAAGTGTTTAGGTGCATTACCAGCAACAAGTGGAAAGGGTTGGATCAGGCGACATTGTGAGGATTGTGGGATAGCTCTGAGTACAGCTTCAAAGTGGTGTTAAGATACGTGAGCATCAACAGCATCTGCTTTCTCTTCGTTAAACACGATCGGCAGTCCAGTTGAAGTTTGATCGACAGCTCACATACTGCATCATCTCCTGTTAGTACAAAACAGTAAAGTGCACGGATTCCTTGCGTTGGAAAGTTCATTTTTGACCTTGGACACAGTTTGACAAAACAAATCTTAACTAGTGTGTGGTGATTTCTTGCATACTAACTGCAAAAACAGCATACTGTAACACTTTGAATATGATTAGTATGTGGGGTATGTATAAAGCTGGACACAGTTTAAGTCAAGAAATGCAGCGTAACATAAAAAATGTTATAAAGGCTTGGCTGGCCACATCCTATTTAAAGAAACAAACAGCGGCTCATTCTTCCTCAAGAGGGTCTGAGGTCCTTTTGAATGGCTCTGAACAGCTGTATCACAGTGTCCGTCCATGCCTCTCTCTGCTGCTGGTTGCTGAATCGAGCCAGGGTCTGAGTGGTGTACACCAGGGTCAGCACGGTCCTCTCAAAGTCCTGCCAGCTCAGGGGCTGCCGGCGCCGGGAGAGCTCTGCTGTCAGGCGGCGAATGTCGGGGAGCCTCTTGGGCAGGACGTCCTCACAGATGACCTCCAGCTTCTCCACGCTCCTCATGGAGGCCAGCTCCTCATCTGGGATCAGCATGGCGTGTTCCTTACCTTGGATCTGCATTCCAGCTAGCAGGATCTGCGAGACAAGAAAAACACTCAGGAACTATTTACTTACACTATAAACCAAGTAACTTCCCAGTTATGTATCTACGTCTTTGTGACGGGAACTGAAGACATCATAAGATATTAATAAATGTTCCTTTCATCAGTGTCTGGAAATCTCTGGGTAAACACATGCTTCACATTTCTGCTCATGTGTAGCAGGGCAGCAGCAGTGCATATTGTTTCCATTTTTTTCGTTTTAATCAGGAGCGTTCAGCAGTGGAAGATGGACCACAAATGTGTGACTTGGACAGACCTTTTACACATTCTCAACATATCTGAATTGGTTTCCAGTAAGGAACCACTGAGCCATGAACTATTTCAGCAGCCCTAAACCCACAGGATCTAAACTGACCTCGAAAAGCAGGTTGGTATCCTCCACCGAGCGCTGGAACGTGGGGTTGACCAGCGAATACGACTCACGCTTTATTCGATATGCAGATGGATACAGAGCTAGAACACATAAGAACAGGAAATTGGATTAGAGGATCTCCCTCGTATCCCAGAAATTAGGCACCGCATTATCCAACATGGTATGCATGTAGGTGGGCCAGAGGTTGAGCAAACACAGATACATTACTGCACAAATATTATGCAGGTGAGATGGAATCTAGCTCCAGCTTCGCCGAGGGTAATTGGTCTTCGACCCCGAGCCACAGATGCTCCTATATTTACGAGTGGCAGCGGCCGGTGCATGCAGGAATGAGATATCCCCACTCACACAGAGGGGCAGGTGTTGCTGACCACATTTGGTCAAATTCCAGTCCATATGTGTAGCAGACCAGGGACCCCGTAATCTGAGGTGTCCTGATAAGGCTGGAATGAAACCCCTCGCTCTCAGCTAGAGGAAACAGTCGCTGCCGCCACATCGCTTTGATAAAATGCCACGAAATCCATATTTTACCGGCGGTGATAACCAGAGGCAATTCTACATGGTCACACACCTCCTATCCAGAAGTAGAGAGTAACTAAGTACATTTACTCAACTACTTAGTTTAAGTGCAGTTTTGAGGTACTGGCACTATAACACAGTGTCATTTTTTATTTATTTGACTTCATTCCTCAGTGTACTTAAGAATATCGACAAGAATATGATGCATACACAGAGTTTAGCTTTAAAGCAGCATCAAACCATCAAACCTGTTCACCATCTAGTCGCCTACTTTGTTTGTCTAAGTTAATGAGCAGGGTGAGACTGAGCCTATTTGTCGGCTGTAAAACCTCGAGCAGTTTAACCCAGCATCACTGGGTCAGCTACAGAATGAAAAGATTTCTGAATTTAAGCGTCACTTACTTTTGATACTTACTACTTATGATTTTAATTACATTTCAATTATGCACTCTAATACTCATGTTTGCAATGCTGTTAATTTTACTCAAAGGATTCGACTGCGTATTACACCATTCACCTCATTCCTGTAATCTAGTGGCATCCTCTCTTTAAATAATTGAAAGTCAGTACTTTCTTTGTATGAGGACGTATTGTAAAAAACAACCTAAGTGGGGAATTTAGACACTTTTGGCTTCTATCCACTCACAGAGCCACCTTTCAGTTAATTGACTTAAAATGCAAGAGTGAAGTAAAGGCTAAGATTTTAATCAAATCAGAACGACATTTCTGTGTCCAAGGAATGATTTATGAACGAGCCTGATCTCACAACCCCATATTTGCCTTCTCATATTTGAACAGAGTGATAGAGAGCAGATATTCCCACTCGAAATGGAAAGTCTTTAGGAGGTCAAGTGTAAACGAGGCTGGGATAAAAAGGACGATAAAAGAAAGCAGACGGGTCACACAGGGATGCAGGGTAACCCCACACACGGTTCGCCCCTTCCATACTGTTTATAATATGGCTACTATTGCCGCCCACGCTGTTTAAATTTGAACATATTATAACAACCGCTGTTTTGTGAGACACCAAGGCCGATTTGATGACACTGCTTCAGGTGAGTGAAGCAAAGTTGATTAGAGCTGAGAGCGGATAATGAAGTAAGTTAAACCTCCCTTTGAGCGTCTCCAGACGCCTCGCTCTCTTTCTCCACTGCTTCACATATGCCGTTGCCATCCAGGGCTTGGCTCAGCGCGAACGCCAACGCACAGATCGTAATGAGGTATACAGTACAAACACTGGGTTCCATCTGAATTCGGGTCCAATTGCCCCCCTCCCCCCTCCCCACCTTTGAGCGGCATCCACGGTGCACCGCCTCGCCAATTCTACAGTAATGATCAGCCCCACTGCCAAAAGCATCGCCAGCCAGATACGTTTAGCTTTATAGCATTTGCGAGGCAAACCAAAGCCACATGCACTGGCTGATCTTACTACCGGCTTCCTGCTTGGGCGGCCGGTCTCCGCTTCTAGCTTTGCTTTCACAACCCAGCCACCATTCAGAATGTAAAGAAAATATGTAGCTCTCAGTCCCAGTGTTAAGAGAACAATAAAACCCACATTTCTGCTACATTTGTGTAACCCCCAAAATATGATCTCATAGTAAGCCATAGCTAGGATTCTAGAAATACTGAGGTTGGCATAAAGACTGGAATCAGCCAGCAGCTCTGTCCAAAAGCAACAACCAGCACCTCAACTAATTAATACGTTATATCTTATTTGTCTAATTAAAGTGTAAAAATGATATGTTGCCATTTTATACATCCTCCGAATGTATCAGAGTATTTATTGGCCAGCTGCAGTGACTATCTGGAGTCTCCGCTGGTTAGCTGGCAACCCCATGATGATGACAAGACTGATAAGACTGCAACTTGTTGTTTTTACACTTTAGTTTTTGTATGGGTTCAACAATGGTATAAAACATACGGCTGCTGGCTGTAGCTTCATATTTACTGTACAGACAGAGTGGCCTGAGAAAATGAAACCACAAGTGTTTGTGGTAGAGACCACACACTCACTGTGTAAAAATATAAGTCAAGGATCTTTTATTGACACAGGAGCAACGTGTTTCGCTCCGCACGTCCAGTCTTTATGCTGCGCTAAGCTAACGATCCTCTGGCTCCAGATCCACGTCTACAAACATGAGAGTGGTATCGGTCTTACCATCTCATTCCCACCTAAAATTTCCATCTATTTATTTTACGTTTAAAGTGTTTAAAGTGCAGATCCAGCAATGACATGCAGCTATGCGTGCATCACAAACTGTAGGTGAAAGTGCAGACCCCTGACTGAGCGGGCGACTCCCGAATGCACGATCGGCGGTGGAGGAGGAGGAACGCTCTGTGCTGTCATAGTAGATGCTGAAGAGACACTCCAGCTTCAGTGGGACATTGTCAATGTAAAGAAGGCAGCACCCAGGGGAAACGTGTGCTCATTAGAACAAGGGCTATGTTACAAAAGGATGGAGGAGCTGCATGGAAATGACAGCTTGGAGGCCAACCCAATGCTGATTTACATTTAAAATTAATAATCTGTGATTTACATAAAAGTTGTTTACTACTCTCTGCCATTGTTTGTTGTAATGCAATAGTCCTTTGGCATGTGGGAAATTGTGTTTTATGTTTCCGGCAGCAGGAAACAGCAGTTTGGTCGAAACATTTTATTGCTGGTTTATGCTCACATGGTTGGAGCGGCACTTCTGTAGATGCAGAAAACACATGTTTTGTAGCATTTATAAAGCTACAAACAATAAATCCCCACACGGAAAAGACAGTCAATTCAACGCGGCACATTTGTGACTGCTAAGTAAAAAAAATGCACGGCTCAGTGGCAAACAGGTTAAGTGGTAAACGGTCTAGATCAAGCGCAGGGATTAGCAACAGGCGGGCAGCCGGGACAGAGAAGCAGAGCAAAAAGGGCAAGGCAGGCAGGCTAGGAGTCCAAAATGGCAGGAACGGGATAATAACAAGAAAGACAGACAGAAGTTAGACGGAGAAGAAGGTTGAAAGGCTATGGATGGGTTGCTCAATAAATAGAGCGAAAGGGTTATATATATATATATATATATATATATATACTGAGGAGCTGATGATGGGATTGAAAACAGGTAAGGAGTGGGAGAAGCTGAGGGCCACTGCAGAGAACATTCCTAAAGTTTAGGGACCCACGATGGAACAACCATATCATATCCTTTTCTTCCTCTGAAAATCCTGGCTGCTACACTGCGTCTTTTCCCTACGACCTCCACGTTTATTCCGTGTCCACGCGGGACAGATGGTAGAGAAGGCAAAGATTCCCATGTGTAAACCTGTTGTCTGGTGTATAAGTGAGGGCTGAAAATACTGTGCACAGACAATATTACAACCAAACTGCGACCGTTTCACAACGTTAACCACGTGTTCAGGAAGTAGACAGTCACAGCCGACGCTCAACACCCACGGCTGTCAATAACCACGACGCTCATGCCGGGTGTAAATAGCCAAGCACACACTCCCTTTGAAGGCATTTAAAGTTTTAACATGTTAATGCAGGGGAACTGAACAAACATAAGGCGATTAACATTTTTCAGCTGATGTTTTTTTCAATTCTCTCGCTCAGGTTGAATAACTAATGCGGACGTTACCCCTTACAACATCTCATCGTTTCCTGCTGCATGTTGTAATCCTGTGGATGTGTTCCCATCCAGCGCTCCACACAATCAGTGTTTGAATGGGCAGGCTTCCCCCAATGTCATTATGCACGGGCAGGGAACTTGTAATCTCCCGCTAACTGCTTGCAAGGAGATGGGGGAACAACAAAGATCCATTAATTAGCATGGCTAAGTGGTATTCCTGGCTGGAGGGATGTCTTGATAAGAGAGTGCGCGAGAGAGAGAACAAACAAAAGCAAGAACAGAATGGACGTCTGGATCCCTCCGGCTTACGGTAAAAGGGGGTGAAAAGGACACGGGGGGGAAATGAAATCTTTACCGCAATGGCCCATCTACTGCTTAGCATTTCAATTCACTTCTAAATTATGTTAAAATCCAAACAAACTGCACTTTTCCATCAACTCAGATACAAAATGTTCCTCTTATAATGTAAACACAGACATGCCCATCAATACTCCCACTGTGAGCCAAATCTATGTGAGGCTGAGCTGCAATAAAGTCCCTCACCAGGGAAGACGAGATAGGATTCCACACTGTGTATATTAGATTACTGGCGATACCAAAAACCGTCCTTTACAATAACCCAGGGATAATCAGTGTGCTTTACATAAACTCAGGGTTTCAGTCACATACTACATTGTACCTGGATTATTTTTTTATCGCAGCTGTTTTACAAAACAACCACAATGAACAAAAATATGACCCTCCTCATAGTGCCATTAGCGTTCTATATGTGTGGTGCAAAAGGTTAGGTAAAGCTAAAGTGACACACGCATTTCTGGAAATTTATAACACAAATTTAAAGTTACACATATCAGGAGTTTTTAATGTCTGACACAAATATCTTTTACAGGCTCAGTGCCTTTTCACTGTTTTCAATTGACCAAAAGAAATTAAAGCTGAAAACAAACCAAAACCAAAACAACAGAACCATTATTGGTCACAGTATTTTTATCACCCTGTAGATGGTTATAGTGTCATGTGGTCCAAAGATTTTTTTTAGTTATATAAGATCTGAGAAAGGAATGTCCTCAGTCAGTGGATCCAGTAACAACAGGCCAGTCACTTTTCACTGGAAAAATGGTCCGCCTGCGTCCTGCAATATTCCAAATAACTCCAGAATGTAAACACACTCTTTCACAGACGCACACGAAAACCAAGACCAAACCATCCTGAATATTTGTTTTCATTTTCTTTTAGGCATGTGTCTTTCAAGTGAGGTTGCAAATCACTGCAATTTGTGTTTAAGGGATTTTTACATGCTGTTGACATTACGACCTGTGAAACACAATAGAGATATAATGTATGCACAGGGAGCAGGTGAGTCTGTGCAGCCTGTCCAAGTCCACCTACCTTTCCTGTGGTGCTGAGCGGCCGCCAGGTAGACGGACAGGTAAGCAACGATGAGTAGAGCCCACCACTGCGTCATGTTGATTATCCTCACACACACACACAAATGAAAAACACACCGGTGGATGAAAATGCTCCGACTGTTGAGCTTTGGCATTTCACAGCCACTAGTTTCATGTGACGGATCAGTCCTCTGTTCAATTTTCTGCTGCCTCCTCCCTCGATCCATCCCATTTCCCCATTTGTTTTTATTCATGTGTGTATGTGTTCTCCACTTTGGCCAGGCTGTCTGGGCTCTCATCTGGAAATCATCAGGATTTGGGTAGCGCCTGCTCTCTTGGCTGGACATGTCTCTCAACTACCGGCTGACTGCTTGACTGGCTGACTGGTTCAGTTGCTGAGTGAGTCTCCAACTGACCGGATAGCTAGGTGACCGACTAACTGGATCAGCGGCCGACTGACTTGGCGGTTGATTTGCTGAGTGTAATGGCATCCCATGAGCCAGAACCAAACCAGTGCAGGTGCAAGAGATCGGTGGTCTCCTTAGAAAAGTGCTCTAGCTTGATCAAGCATCCTTATCAGCTTAATGGAAGACTCTGGTCTCTTTCAATTTGAGTCTTACTTTCATTCTTTTGGCCACTATTTCTGTCCGTTCTGGTAACACCGTGCACACCAAGTTAACGTCTAAGATCTGGGAACACAGAAGCATTGATACATGACGTCAGACACAACAAAAAACGAGCAGCCAGATGATTTGACAGACTTCAAATAAGCCAACAGTCAGATTATCTATCTGAAGGTAAAGAAAGGAAAGTGACTGCATCCAAAATGTTGGCAATAATCCCTCCTTGCACAGAGAAGGCTTAGGGTTATTCTTTAAATTTCTTTTTAGAGATGTTCACTAATGAATAATAAAATTCACACACTAAAAAAAAGATGAACATGGTAAACATCATATCTGCTAAACATTACCTTTATAATTGCTATTGTGAACATGTTAGCATGCTTGCATTAGCAGTTAGCTACAGCCTCACAGAGCTGCTAGCGTAGCTGTTAAAGCTGTACGATCATGTGACCTGTCATGTGTCTTGACCCGTTGGACCACATTCTAACCCTAACCCCCATTTCCAGATCTCACCCATGAACTTGCTGAACTTGAGTAAAATCTTACCATGAAACAATCACGATCCTAGATCGGTTCATAAAATGATTTATTGCAACAATGTCCAAGTCGTAATATTCTTTTTTTCCTTTAATGTTTATTTAGTTGAAAATGGAAATCATCTTTCTACCTTCTATACAAACCTTTCCTTTAATGTATTTTGACTTAAATTCTAGGTTAATTATCTAAAGTCTAAGTCCTGACTTTAAAAGCCGCCGGGCACCGTTGAAACGAGACAGAAGGAGACAAACGGCTACATGTCGACAGACAACATCAACAACAAAGTGAGGACCACTCAGAGCATTTAGATTCAAGGCTGTCAAGACTCCACAGCCTCTTATGCTCTTTGTTGTCACAGAATATGTGCAATAAACACATAGTCCCTGTTCTGGTGCCATAGAACATAATAGACTGTGTAGGTGCTTTCTTGGCTCAGCCTCTAAGGCTGCATCTGCTAAAATTAAATACAGATAATATTCCAGTAATGGTCTTGTGTAAAAGGAATTTAAAAAAAGGCATTCATATGGTCATACCCAATCAGTAGATTAGAGAGCAATGATTAATTATTCAAATAGAGGCTTCAGATAACAAATTTAATTGTTTATTCCAACAATGTAATGCCGATAAGAGGCCACTGTTCCTTATCGACGCTGTGCTGTCAGAATAAATAACGAAGTTTGGTATCTGTCCGCAGTTATCGTCAACTCTTTGAATCAGTCACTCAAGTTCTTCAGCTAAATATTTCCTGTTGACAAAAGCATCAGAACGAGCACAATCATAAACAGCAGCGCAAGACAAGTGGTGCTGCCATTTCATTTCAGCGACGATAATAACATCGAGTGGACACGTGGGAGCCGTAACTCTGTTTATCTGGATACCATCAGAACGATTTCGATGTTTCTGTGTGAAAGAAGTTGTCAACAACTCGCCATTCATGCGCTCCAATGGATGACTTCAATTTTGCTCTCCTGCTGCCATGGTTGACTGAATATTTTCCCGCTGCAGAAGGGCAACCATGGTATGATACCCTTCTCTTTTTTTAAAGCCTGCAGAACATTAAACACACTTACATGGACGAGGAAGCAGCAAGAATGCTGCCTCAAGCTGGAACTCTTGTCTGCATGTGATTCACATGACCAACACATAAGGTGAAGGCAGATGGCATTCTGGGGGCCGAAACAAAAGCCTGTCTTTGTGGTTGCCTGTAGGTGCAGACAAGAAAAAAATGGTACTGACCCCTGAATGTGTGTGGATACACAGACGCGCTGTAGAAATGTTGCCGGTTATGACCATGAGGGGGCAGTGCTAGGACAGACATCCTAGAGATGCACAGCGACCCAACTTATCCAAGATCCTGCAGTGATTGCTGCTGCGCCCCAACTCTTTTGGTGATGCTGCATGAATCCAGAAATAATTTAAATCTATTCAGATAAGGTCTGACAATATGAATGCAGCCACTTAACAGAGATCAAAGGGTTGTTTGGATTCAAACCAGGTGGGGACCCTCGAGACATCCTTTAGTTTAATTGCTTCTATGCTGTAAATCACTGGAATGCCTCGAATATGCAAATTGATATGAGGCCACTGTACATCTGAACTTGCATGAGGCATGCTTAATAGTCAAATTGCTATCACACAAAAAGTCTGCAGCTGCAGTTTCATCTTACAAAGCTGTGAGTCGGGATAATAGGTAAGCACCTGACCTGATTGTGCAAATATAGAAAATGCTGAGATGTGTAATGCTGAGGATTTGCACTTCTTTCCAGCCGAGGGGTTGTGACTCATGGGGAGTGTTGAGTAACAGCTCAAAGTTAAAGCCATGTTATAATGTATTGAATATTGCTCCTGACAGATTGCAAGAAGTGAAGCCTGGAGGCCACAGCAAGAGACTGCCTGTACTTGATGTAAAACACACGAGCTTCCTGGAGGACAGCCTCCAGCTATGAAATGAGTAGTATGTATATTGTTAATATATTGCAGGTCCCTTCTGCTGTGTTCACACTCTGTGTAAAACCGAGGCAAACTCTGTAAGAGGTTAGGAGTTAGAAATTGTAATTATTTTTAATCCCTAACCAAAGCTATGCTGAAAAGCATTTTGCCTTCGTCAGGCTTTCACCGTAAACGAGACTTTGTTCTTGCTTGACCCAAAGGGTTGAAAAGAGCTAAAAAATATATAATAAAACAAGAGACAACACAGAGTCAAGTTGGAAATGATTTTTTGGGAGGATCATGTTAAGTAAGAGCAGAAAAAGAGCATGCAGGGTGCAAGAAGAAGGTGTATCAAGAGGAACGTTTAGTTTCAGAAAGCTGGACCAAGAAAGAAAGCCGAGACAAAGTTTGAGAGCAGCTGGAAATGAACCCCCTGAAAGTTTTTATACCAAGATCTATTGATTGACCATAGTTAATGGCACCATGGCAGCCGTCACAACAAGTGAGGCCGGCATGAGAATAGGCTGTCTAACACATCTATATAGCTGGCAGGAGGCGCATCACGCATCAAAACAACTCGACGAAATGCTGAGCGTATGAGTGTTCAACCACAATGCCTAATCATTATACCTCAAGCAGAATAATTACCTCGACTGTCCATCACACCTCTGCAAACAATTTCATCAAGGCCCATCTGAATAGAAGCACAGTCACAGCTCAGCGTTGGGGCCTTAAATGGAGCTGGCATGTCTTGGACAGTTTGCATTATCATGGTTGGCCCTGGTGGGTGCCGGGTGTCTCCAAACCCCCGAAAAAAGTAGCTACTTGTCTGCTTGACACACCGGGGAGGAGACAGCTACAGCAGCCTTCCAGTCCAAATACACCACCTGTCTCATTACCGTGCCATCCACTACTCATTACCATACAACATCGTAATTAGTCAACAGTGTAAATAAAGCTTTATAATATACTGTTGTGAAATTAAGAGAAGTGCACGCTGCTAATTTCCTCCTTTGTTCTCCTGCTTGTACTTTTTGACCAATTAATTTATAATGACCTGATTCATGGTCCAGATGGCAGCCGCGGTTACAGCGTGTAAGTATGGACTGCAAAACAAAGTAAATAAACGGTCTTCGCAGCAAAATTATGGTCACAATGTGAACGACAAGCGGTACAGCATGACGATTTTTAGAGAGAAACATTACTGAGCCCATATTGGCGTTAAAGTTATTGACCTTGGAAGCAACTGTTGACAACACAATCTCAAAGCTGGCAATTACTGGGGGCCCCAGAACCCTCCTGGGGCCTTGCAGGCCACACATATGTGCAGCAATTACTTTGTGGCAATTTCATCAATTGCAGATTTTGAAGAACTGTTATAGGGTGGCTCCTGCATTTTTACCTAATTATGAAGCCAAGTCTCCAGTTTTAATACCTTAAATGCATATTCTGCCTAACCAACCTGTTCAACCTAAGAAGCCTCAATCACACCATTATTTATTTAAAACACCCCTAAATAGAAACTCAAGACCCATTAAATCAAACACGTAATGTCTCGAATTTCTCTTACTAGGCAACCTTAGGGGACAGGTCAGTTAAATATTCCCAAAATCATGGGTTTAAAGTCTTAAATCGTTAAAGTAAGACGAAGCTAAGTAGCAAGCTAAGCAACACTAATTGCTAGACTTTTATCTGAATCAGAATCTTGCTTAACCTTATAAGGTAGGCTACTTATTAAATGCCAAGTCACATTGAAGTGACAAGCTTACAGGCCTTTTAGGGGATTCTGTTTTCTATCGAAGGTGTAGCAAGACTGAAAAAGTTTATTCTGCTTGGAGCTAAACCAGCAACTGCAGTGGAAATTAAATATTGATGTGATGTTTTAATTGATCGGTGGTGAGGATTTAGCGTTTTGCTCAGGGATACGTCGGCAGGTCATGTAACTACCAACTAACTTCTTGGGTTGAATCTGAAGGGAAGCCGCTCTACTCCCTGTGTCAGCCAGCTGCCAGTAACTGCTGCCTAATAACTAGAATAATGATGGATATGTATACTTCATTTCCTGCGTAATCACTGCACCGCTCATGCTTGAGTGTGCGTTGGCGGGGTTCTGCATGTTAATGAAAAGAGCTTATGGAGTCACAGTGAGAGGCAAACACATGGGCAGAGCGACAACACCTGTCACAACGATCATGACCGATGCGCGGACCGGACTCACGATTTCCAGTTACCATCATCAGCTGGTCATGAGTGATGAGGATGTGTTGGCTGGGCTCGATAATCAGCGCCTCCGTATTAACGCAGCCCAGAGAGGGAGTTGTCACGATGCGAGCCAGAGGCACCCGGAATGAATTGGGCAGAGAGTTGTGCACATACAAAAAGGAAATGAAAAATCTTTGGTGCTTGTGATTGCTTATATGTTTCGTTTTTAGCCCCAGGAGGTGTTTGTGTAATTGTATTTCAGGAAATTCCCAAGAAGTTGGCCAAAGAAGAAGAGGGACGGTTTAGACTTTTCTCACTGGTGTTCCTGCTTTGTGGGATATTTAAGGTTTTGCTTGGAGTGGTTTTATACAGTTAGTAAAATGCATTCCACCAGCAACAATGTCCATCATGCGTCACAGGCCTTTAGAAAAAAAAAGCAGAGTTTCTAACTTTAAATGTACTGTATCTATAGTGTATAGTTGACTGGAGGTGTGTGTACCTTTCTTTTACTGGTGTGGTCAGACTGAAGAAGAAAGTGTTGTATAGTGCATTATAACTGCATATTAAAGATAAAGTGCAATTCTGCAAGTGGACACAGAAAGGCAACCTTGCGATGCAAAGTGAGACGCAGACGCATCCGTGCGAGTTGAAAACAGAAATTTCGCCCCCCATCCGAAGCCGTATGATTCTACTGCATGGACGTACAGAGTTGAGTAAAAAGGAGAAAAGACTGGAGGGAAATAAGTGAACGAACTGAAGCTCCTGATGAGATCAGTCGGAGTTCTGAGCCGTCAATTTTGCGTGAATTACATGGGGGGGGGAATTAAGTTTGAAGTCACTCTAAACGCACCTTTACAGTGCTACAGATGAAATGACAAAGTGAGCACAGATTAGTAGTATTTTGATATATCATTTGTGCCAAGTTTATGTTTTAGTGGCTATGATGTTCCCCTTTCCGTAGCTCTGCCGGGCATGACATGAAAAACAAAACCTGCACTTTGTTTCAGTCATCTTCAAAAGCGCATGGCTTGGGACATGCATCTGCATCGCTCGCTCTCTGACACCTGTGCCTCTCGTGGCAGCTTCCTCAACCTCAGCGGACAGAAACCTCCCTGCACCTGGTCCACAGAACAAAGCTTCTACCCCGTGAGGCATCGTGTGGATGAATGAAAGATGGAGAGCAGAACACCGGGCTGAACCCAGCAAATGAGGTCAGCTCCAGGTCTGGTGGGGGGGTTGTGTATTATTACTTGTGTGAGAGAGAGGAGAGTGAGGTGGGAGGTGGGTTGAGGTGTTTGCTGTTGGCCCTGAAATAGAATTGTGCAACACATCAAAGCTTCTGCAGCCCGGACCCCAGATGGCTAATAGCAGGATCAGACTGCAGCCTTTTGCTGTTCATGCAGTACTTTAGGAGAAACAGGTAGAGGGGCGGCTTTACCCGACTAGTACTTGGAAGTAGGTCTGACTAAGGAGAGGAAGAGGAAGCAAACTGGGCAAAAATATTGTTTGCGTTTTTTTGGGTGAATGCAAAATGGCACCGATATCTCCAACATGGCTAAGTCACAAGTCATGACAAAACGGCAGCAAAATGGCTGCAAAGCTGCCATCGCTGGCAGTGAAATCAAAATAAAATCCAGTATTTACACCAACGCAGCAGATTCAGTTAAATAAAACGGAGCTATGTACTGATCAAACATGTCACATGTTGGCTAACCGCTACAAATATGTGACACAATATGGATGGCTAAGGCTTAATTTCCATTTATCCGTTATGAATACAAAATTAGCGATGGGTAACCCCATTCGTTCATTGTGCTAGCATAGCATGTAACCCGTTCTTAGGTCAGCTTCACCAGTGAGTTAGCTTAGCTGTTAGCAAGTAGCTACTGTAGCAGCTTTAATAAGTGTTGCCCAGAGCTACGCTTTAGGTGTGTTGTTGGGATTTTTACAGCTTGTCAGTGGCCTTGGTAGTAAAGCTAATGCTAATCTTCAACTTGTAGTCAGAAACAGGGACTGAGGATGAGGAGGAAATCGGGTGACATTGTCACACTAGTACGAATAATAAAAACCCACAAAAATCCTTTACACTAAAGTCCTATTTCACCATGTGACCTAGCCTAAAAGGCAAGCTTCATTAAAACCATATCAAACAAGGTGGATTTGTGGCAACGTATCAATATCTCTTTGTCACAAAACATAAACAGCAACAAGAGGCGTGGGGATGCATGGTGCAGTGAACAGCTGGCAACGAGAAAACCATCTTTCAAACACATTTCATCGCTCAGCTTGTGACTGGATTTGGGCTTCGTCTTTTCCGCCACTGACAATGTTCAAGCTTTGACTTTCTGTGTGCGCTTTCAAAACAACATCTGGAGGGAGGGAGGGAGGGAGCTCAGCTTGAACCTGCCTTTCTCTCTCCATTGTGCACACGTCTTTGTGACTGTCAGGCAGTCACAAAGCCAACCAAATCCAAATCTCTCCCTTGTTAAAATCTCACACTTCTTTTTCTCCCCAATCCTCTCAAAGCTGTCTACCGCGACGCAAAGTGCCTTGTTAGATCAGATCTGTCGCTGGTTCTCCTGCAATATCCCCGGCTCGCAAAGTCTGGATTATGCAATTAAACTCTACATCTTTGTATTTCAAAGCTTAAGCCCCCATCAAAGCACAAACATATAACATACGCACTCAGAATTATGAAAATGAGCGCGCGCACCAACACAACTCATGTGCAGATATGTATCCTAATCAGAAATGCAAACAGCTGGTGATTGGTTTGTCATAGTTTTGTTCCTCTCTTGTCTCTGTTGTCTCTTTTCAGGTTATTTAATGTCAGCGTGGTCCTTTCCTCTCCTCTGCCGTCTCATTCATTCATCTCATTAGCTGTGCCGCTGTAAAGTCAGCTCTCAAAGCTTCCTCCATCAAGGCTTCTCCCCCAGAGAAGACGCGCTCTGGTTGCTTTGCTTGCTGCCTCACATCCTCAGGACCACTCAGTGACAGCAAATAGCCCGGGATCTGCCTCGCTACTCAGCTACAGCTCTGCCATGAAAAGCAATACCAACCGTTATGTCCTACAGTTAAACCTTAATTCCCTTTGCGGTCGAGGCGTTTCCCTTTTTGCTGGCCTGTTAAGGAGCAAAGTAAAAATGTCACGAACAAAAACAGTTTACATCTTTAGTCGCACGTGTCAATGAATCAGTACCTTGGAGGGCGGCCCTGGTTTGTATCGACAAGAGAACGTGTTTGTGGAATAAAAAGGAAGAGCTGCTTTGGCTCTTAGCATCTAACAAGGATTCTGTTTGCTTTAAACAAAGTTTTTTTCCGGATCACTGAACAGTGCCTCTAACCGCCTCCCACTCAAATCTTACAGATGTTGGATGTGGAGGGACCACTTTGGGCAAATTTCTTAAACGGAAAATCGTACAAGCACGGCCACTTTAAGCAACAAGCCAGGCTAGCTGGTTCCCTCCGCATCCAGTCCGTATGCTATGCTAAGCTAAGCTAACGCCTCCTGGCTGTAGCTTCATATTTAACGTGTTATCAATGTTCTCATCTACAGTATTTCTTGGCAAGAGATGTTGAAAATGTTGAACAAAGTCTCCTGGTCAGTAGACTTGGTGCCACGTGTCTGCAGCTTTTGTACTTTGGGTATATTTACAGAGACTACTATATTTCTAAGTTAATATTTTGGCTTTTTCAGGGTTTCTCTGCCAGATCAGCAAAGTGATAGTAAGGAAGGATGAAATGCTGGATCTCAGGGTGTCCTTAAGTGCACTCTGCTCCTTGAAAACAAGTCTGAGAATCTGCTGCCTCCACATCTTCCCTTCCTATCGCTACACTCACAGACGCCTAGAGATTTATTTTTCCCTCTGATGATCCAAATTGATTTTAAGGGCAATTGTGAAGCAATTCCTTCTGACTTTGGCCTTCAGCATTTCATTTAGCTCCTCTTACAACACGGGGGGGGGGGGGGGGGATGGCAACACAATAAAGGAAGAGAAGGAAGAATTTATTCGATCACATCCTCATTTTTTTTCATTTTAATTTTTCTGTGCCCTAACATTGCGACTAATCCAGACTGAAACAGCACTGGCCTAGATGCGTCTCTCCTCCCCGGCAGTCATTTCTGTTATTTATCTCCCCCTGCTCTCTGTCCATCTTGCCTACTCATAACTTATTCCATTATGTCTCTTCGATTCCTTCTCGCTCTAACTCCCCGAGCAACTCCCTCCCCACCCCCCTTTTTTTTTTTTTTTACTTTCGTTGTCTTTCATTTTCTGTCAATTTCCCTCACTTTAATCCTTCCTCTTGGTGTGAAGATACCAGGGGTTCTCACTGGCAGCGTCAAGGTCAGTTTCTTCCGTTCCAATCACAGACAACCCCTTCACATTTGTAACAGCTCTGGCAGTGACCCAGCCTTGAGCACAGTGGCGTGGTTACAGTCAGAAATACCATGCAGATGCGCATGCAGGTCAGGATTCTGCCTCCGCTTTCGTCGGGGTTATGTGGGGTCATTATGCCGTTTTTGGCAGCGCTGCTTGGGTGCGTCTGTTTGTTTGTTTCATCATTTGTCCTCTACTGTCACGCCTCCTGGTCAAGTCGAACCCCCGCTACGGCTGCGTTCTGGGCCGCTCCGGCAACAACTGTTCTGACCCCGGCAACCAGGCGCAGACATCCCACCACAGATGTGTGCAGTCGCGCCACAGGCGAGGGACTTGTATGTGAGCGAATAGAGAGAATGAGGCCACCAGTGCAGTTGTATATACATATTATATATCTTTTTCTCTGCTGATTCTCCCCAGTGCCCAGGGGAACACTGACCCTGGCTGTTTGCAGGCAAGCCGGGGGCCCCCATTGATCACATCTCACACAGTAAACAAACAAAGTCCTCCATTCTGCCTCCCCTCCATCCCCATCACCCCTCGCAGCATCTCCGAGCCAGCGACAGACTCCAGGGCACAAACGGGCAACACCGGACCCATAATCCTGCATTAACTGGCCAAGGTTTGCTTTGTACTGATAACACTTTACTACACTATATAAATCACATAAAGAATATTAATTAAATCCAAAGGCGTTATCAGCACTGGGTACAGCACACACAGCCTCCCGAAACCCAATAGGACTTCCTTTGCTACAGATGAGAAATGATATCAGGTTGGAAGTAGAGTAGAGCCCATTTATTTATATATTTTGAAGAATCTGTTCTGGTCAATGAAGTTGATAATATGAGACGACGTGTCTGGACTTATATGTTCTGTTTACTTTCCACGTGCTGCAGAGAATCGTGCTCTGCTCTACAGAAACCTGTGAAGTTAAAAGGTTTGGATTTCATGCTTTGAACTCATCCACCATTTCAACACGGGCCCGAGTGGTTTTTAATCCAGCGAACCTGTATCAGGTTTGATGAAAAGCGTCACATTTTAAGAGATTGCACGAGGAATTTATTCAAGCCTTCCACCTACAGGTAGAAGACACCACCCCCCCCCCCCGAAGACACCACACTTTGTCCAACACATACATATTTAATTGCGTTGAGCACAGAAAGGCGGAACACTCCAACACCGGCTCCGTATTCAGAACACTTCCACCCAGGAGGACGAATTAGCATTAAAGTTTTGTGAAACTTTCTCAAAGATTGGAGAAGAAGTACAGATAAACAAAACACTGTGTAATTAAACTCCAAGTAGCTACACCGTAATTAAGACGCGTACTATCAGTTTTCCTTGACAACATGATACGAACCTTTTATTTAAAAATAAAAAAACGAAACAATACCGGAGCAACATTGTCTTCATGTAGCTCTATTTCCGGCAGTGGAGAAAAATAGACTTTCTTTATTTTCCACAGTTTTCTGATTGCAAATGAGGTGACAATGATCTTTGTATGCTCAATTGCTTCCTGGGCGGCATTTCTTTCCTCCTCTTGCAGTGACGTGAAGATGAAGCAGCCTTACAGAGCGAGACCAGCCGTGGTAGCATTCACATTATTTGCACTCACTACGGTTTTGCGCTTGACAACATAATTACCGAAGCCGAGGCCCCGTGCAATTAAAAGCCAGTGACTGCTGACAGCGAGGGCTTGAGTGGAGGGAACACGGCAGGGATGAGACACGATCTCAGCAAAGGTGCTCGTAGGGGAACTGTCCCGTCGTTTCGACGACGCTGACAGGAGTGCGCGGAGGATCGTGACTATCGGGTAAAGTTTTGCCGTCTCGGCAGGACATACAAAGATGTCATGATGATCGAGATGCCCGTGAAATGCCAGGAATCTCTTTAAATTAGTATGTGTTCAGAGAAGAGCTGGAAAGAAGTGGACTGTATCAAAGCACTTCAGCCATCAGTCCTTCAAAAAGGGCTTGAAGGCCACACTGAAGGACTTGAGCCTCACAGAGAGTGAAACTAATGACGCATTCAGATGCGCCTCGTTAACATGTAAAGCTAAACGTGGATTTCACGAGGACGTGGTACACTGCGACAAGTTTAATGGTACCCGTTATTTCTTGACTTTGTGAGCGTGGAAGCTGTTAAATAATGTTACCTGAAAAATATTGCAACCCAACTTAGAAATCGTGGCAGTCACGAGATGGTAAACAGGATAAGGAAAGCAGGAAAAACATATTTCTGCTAAACAAAATTCTTTTTCCCCTTTAGCTTCTTTCTTTTGAGATGCTGAATGTGCTCACGTATTCAGGTGCCGAATAAAGTATTCGATGCAACAATCTGGAAAAATACAAATCACTGGTCGCAATCCGTAGTAGACGTGTGAAATGGGACAGACCTCGTTGACCCGTCATGATATGTACAGTCTAGAAATGCAGACATGAGAACATCCAGAACGCAGCTACTGAGAAGCTATAATATCATTCTGGGTAAAACAGCGGCAGGACAGTCAGAATAAGTCTACGGGTCAGATGACTCAGTTACCAGCTGACAGATATATACGAGGAGCTATTTAGGTAAAGACACACACACACACACACACACTGTGAGCCAGAGTGCATACTTTCATGGCCAGAGGGAAATAACTGTCACCTGCGATGTGTGTTAAGTTTGAGAAATTGTCTCTGTATCTATTTAATGGTAATATGTGCAAGCCCTTCTGTGCATTGAACATAAATCAAAACTGTACTTTTCGCTTTTTAATGAAGAAAAATTACCAACCTGTGGCTGCACAGCTTGTTAGACAAACAAAATGACTGGAGTTGCTGTCGGGCAACACGGCTCCAACCTTTCCAAATGAGCTCTCCATCACATGCAATCAATAATCGTCAACCCTCGTTCCACTTGGATAGCGCAGTGGCTTTCAAGTAACTAGTCCAAACTTTGCACTGTTCTGCCAAGTCTACCATGCCACGGCCACAGATTAATCAGGGGTTTCGCTCTTAACACAGTATTTATCTGCAAACTCTTGGGCACCCTCTCCAGACAGGAAAACAGACCAGTTGTCCAGGTGGAGAGAAAATGGCACAAAGAGGAAATACTGGAAGCATCTGTGAACAAAGCTCCATACCCCACCCGCGGAGGTCATACAGACTGCCCAGCTCTAATTACAAAGCAACAAATGCATGAGATGCTAAAACTGTGTATCAGAACATCAGCGGTGCCGTTTTCATATCGCTGACAAACCTAAAGCAGCATTGTTGTGTTCACTGCAGATCCACACTTCTCCAAAGTCGCAGCAATCCTGCATGAAACAATCAGCCCTGAAATAACATGCATTACAATATTTCACCCCTTGAGCGCTGGCTCGTGGTGGGGATGTAATAGCATTTTCATTAGTGGGCTTATTTGTTTATTGGCTGTTTTTGAAGAGATATGATATTTGTTTAATTATGGGAAAGCGGAGAGCGGCGGTTTGGGATGTAAAACAGCTCAAGAAATGAGAAGGAAGGCAGCGAGGCATCAAGTCTGCCACAGTGCTTAATCATCCTCGTGTCAACAGAGCAACTTTCTTTGAGCCCGTTAACTGTTGGATGAATGTGCACGCTAAAAGCTGCCGTGACTTTCCAAACTTAAATAAAAAAAATTAAAAACTAGTCGTTGTCTCGACACTTACTGCAGAATCTTGTGAACAAGGCCACAGATGATGGGCTCGACTTAAAAGCTGCCCTTCCAAACTAAAAATCCACCATTCGGCTCTACGACTTAAACACGTTGGCTATAAAAGATGTTTATTTATCAACCAGTGGCTGACTTTAGCTGGGGGAAAAAAATAAGCATTAACCGCAAAGCAACACTTGAGACCACAGCAGTCATGCTGAGCAAACAGTTAACCAAAATAGAAAAAAGGTCGGCAGCGTTCCCTCCAGAAGTGGTGATAAACACAACAACCACTGACCCGCTCTGTGGAGTTAATAGAATTTGTCTGAGAGGTGAATGTGGTCAGCTGAGCAGTATACAAAGGATTAATTGAAAATGATGAAATGTCAAACAGGAACAGGGACATATACATAATGAGATAAAAAGGGCACATTGCTTATGTTAAATTGGGCCTATACTCAATTGCATCCACCTCAGTTCACAGCTGTTTGTGCTGTAACTGCCACAAACCATAAACCCGTCCTTTGTTTTAACCTTTGTTTATTCAGGGATGACTTGCTGCAGGAACGCCCCGATAACACTAAAAGGTACTGCCAGTTCGAGTTGCTGGTCACTGAGCAGCTCCAGGGCCTTGCTCAAGGACACCTCAGTAGTGGTAATGAGGGAGGGGCAAGTGCTGCTGTTTTACTTTCGCTACTGAGCCTTAGATGCTGGTGCGGGGACTGAACCGGTGACCTTTCAGTCACGCTGATGTTCTTAGGTTGTTTCATAGCATGTGGTAATTTGCATAAACCAAGTATGACTACTCCAACAGAAAGTTACGATACAAAGGATGTTTGATAAAGATCTAACGCCCTTAGGGCCAGAAGGCACACATGTGAATGGGGAGGAAGGGATTTCGGTGACCCAAAATGAACTTCCCTTCCCGCCCTGGGAGAGGAGCCTAAAAATCCCAAGATGGCGCAGGGCCGTCCACGCCACCCTCCTACGCCAGGGCGTCGAAGCTCACCGGGCTCGGGCCTGCGGTTCTCCTTGTACAAAATTAAAAGTTACCCTTAGATTGTTCCCAATTGGCCCAGTACCGACAATGTTCCCCTTGTCCCTAGTAAGGGAAATCCCCCTCCCATAGGGGCGGGATTAGCAAGGACGATTGGGAACAATTTCGGTGTGGTAATCGTCCCAAAATGAAGGTTCCCTTATCATTCCATAGATCATATTTAAAGCAGTTTAAAAGCATTTTTTGGTCATTTTCTGTTCAGGGGGACCTTCAGTAGACCCTACCCAGCCAGGGGGATCCGATTGGGAACACTGTACCCCCATTGTAGAGCCTGTTAATTGTCCCAAAATGAAGGTTCCCTTATAATTTTCAACATCAGATTACTGATTTCTGGCTTATTGGTGGGTGGGA
>JAVQJF010034259.1:0-32372 GCA_036023855.1 Gadopsis marmoratus | reverse complement strand
ACCATTTTACATATAAACTTAAATAAAATCCTCACATTTAAAGTGCATTAATACATTTAGTTAGCTATTTACACATCCAGCACATGGAGCAACATTAGCATTCATTTGGTGTCATGTTTCTGGCCACCTGATGAATGTAAGTCCAATATTTACTCTCCTTTCAGCCCTGTTTCAGTCTACACCAACTGAAACCAAAGCAAGGTGCTTAAAGAGGCTAAAATGCCAGAACTGAGTGGAACTGCAGAGTCGGGTGATTCACTATGAGCAACATCTTTCACATTATACGTAGTCATTCGATCCATTATTAATATAAAAATATTGATTGTTGCAAGCTTAACATTTGGTGTCCTCCGCCATCAATAACTGTCTGAGGCAGAGCCGGACTGCTCCTCCATTTTTTAGGCTGATAACTTTATTTCTGTGATGAACTATTTCTAGTCTGACGTCTACAACCTGTAGACATCAGAAGGTATCGTGCCTGGTGGTGCTCTAAATTCTTCCCTCGTTTTGGCAACATTTGCCTGCAGCTGGGGGCTGGTTGCATTGTCTGAATCATTGTCCTGCTGCACTGTAATACAATTTGGCGACGGTGTATAAATAACACAGTGACTCTCGCACTCACACCCAACAGGGATGTGAAAATCCTCATTCTTAAAGCTGACTTTTAGCTTCAAGGATGTTGATTATTTTTGTTCACTTTCATTTCAAATCCACAAAGTGCTGAAACAATGACAACATATCTCCGTAAAAAAGGGGTTGAAGATTATTTTTTTTGTTTGTCTCACGCTCACTTGGCAATCCTTCTGGGTGGAGCCTGACTAGGTTGATCCGGGCTGATTGGCTGGATGCGGCTACTTGTCGCGGCAGCTGAGTGGCATTTAGGCGAGAAGCTGGCGAACATGGTGGAGGGGGTGCAGCCGCGCTTCAGCAGACGACGCAGGGACAGGGCCATGCGAGACTTGGGCACATTTCCACCTGCCGGGCCTCGGGCCTCGGGGTTCCCCTCGCCTTCTCCTTCACTGGCCTCCACCCGCCGCTCAGAGGCCGAGGTGCTGTCCAAGGCCACGCTGATGGGGGACGGACAAGCCGGGGTGTGAGCCAGGAAAGGTAGAGGAGGCGAAGCGTTGGCAGAGGGGAAGTCAGAGATGCCAGAGTAGACGACGAGGTGGGGGACAGGAGTGGTGAAGCGGCACAGCTGTGAGGTCAAAGGGTCACACACAAGCCAGAGGGCATCAAGAGAGGGGTTCACTCCCAAATATGAATGTGTGCATTTTGGAAAATTGTCAGTGAACAGTGAATGAATGACAACTTCAGACAAACACTTAAACATGAGGTGGTTTGTGGGTGTTTTAT
Source organism: Gadopsis marmoratus (assembly GCA_036023855.1). Classification (NCBI taxonomy): domain Eukaryota; kingdom Metazoa; phylum Chordata; class Actinopteri; order Centrarchiformes; family Percichthyidae; genus Gadopsis; species Gadopsis marmoratus. Next base: position 31,019 of record JAVQJF010034259.1, on the reverse strand, counting down.
TAGCTTATGACTGATGACAACAAAAAAACATACAGTATCCTAATACTAATAACATACAGTCTATGAGTGAAGATGGACAGTACCACACGTGGACTATGAGGAACAACACGACGGACATCAGATACAGCCTGTAAGGACAGAAATGTAACACGTGTCCCAACATGGCCATTTGTCTTATACTTGTCATTTAGTATGTGTTTAAAGGCTCAGTTCACCCAAATCACAAAACCTTACCTCTCGTAGTGGTGTTGTTAGTCCAGGGTTTGGAGACATGAGTCACTGCCACATTGACCAAGTAAATTAATTTAACATGTGGTGGAAAAACACCCCAAACACCTCAGGGGCAAATATCTCAAAACCTGGGTGAATAGATATGTGCAGGGTAGACACCATGAGAGGTAAGTGCAATAATTGTGCAACGTTTTCTTGTAAGTTGTGTGAACTGACCTTCTCTTATTAGTTTACTCTTTACACTTCTACTACCTAATGTGCATATTTAACACTTGCTTCAATACTATGCAATTTAATTACGACAGCATTTTCAGTATTGCACGTTCCCATTCCCAACAACTTCACTTTCTAGTTTTCTTTTTTGAAATAAAATGACTTGCACGTTCTGAAGCACTAGAAACAAACCCATCAACATGACAGCGGCTTGCAGGGTCAGGGTTTGTTTAATGTACATCTTTTTTAAATTTAAATAAATCCACTAAATAATTAAATAAAACAAAATGGATAAATCATAATCTTGACTAATTAGGACTTGAAAGTCCTACATCCCTGAACATCACGTGTTCATTTCTTAGTAGGACGAGGAGGAGGAGGCGCCTCCTTGCCCTGCTGGCTGAGTTTGCTCATGACCTGTGTGATGTCAACATTGGCGGCCATCTTGGCCTTCTGCTCCTGCTCCATCTGCCGCAGGATGATGGGGCTGAGGCTAGGCCGTCTCTTCTTTGCATTCTGCTCCAACTGGGCATCGCTAGAAGACAACAAAAAGGAAAGGAAGGATTGAGAAACAGTGAGGAAAGGAGAGAGTGTGTGGAAATAGGATAGAAGTGAGAAGGGGAGACGAGAAGGAGAGTGAGATGGAGCAGCAAAGAGAAGAAAGACAAGGTGAAAATGATGTTTTGGAGGGTGATGGATGTGATAGTACAGAGACACTAATATCAGCCAGAGAGATGAGAAACCTAAACTTTGTCACTCAAAGTCATCCTTTGCAGTGAATGGTCAAAGCTTTGATGGTGCCGTTTCTGACTCTGCACTTGTTCTTTATCAGGCTGGTTGAGATAATCATATTCAGACTGACTTCTGCAAGTTGTGTATTTTTTCCACAATTTTAGGCAGTAGACAAAAGCCCGGAATTATCTGAAAAGGTTCCCTGAATTAAATGCAAAACGGAGTGAATTACAAATGGTCACTTACGTGAACTTGTGCTCCTCAGGACAGATGGCCTTCTTCACCGTCTCCTTAAACACCAGAGATTTCATGTACCGGCCGTATGAGTCCTGCAAACCAGTATGCGGGAATTGTAACACTGCTATTATCTCGTGTTTACACCTACTGGTGTGTTTACTGACCTTCTTCATGAGCATGTAGATGTGAGTTTGGGCTGCGTCCAGCACGTATCTGTGTGGGTGTTTCAGGCCTTTCACCGTGATTTCCATCGTCTTCCCGTCGATGTTGATCCACCGGGGTGCACCACGTGCCAGGAATGCCCTGGGATCAGGAAATGTTGTAACACCAGCGTCAGTGGTAGTACATTTACTCAAGTACTGTATTTAAGTTCAAATTTGAGATACTTTACTTGATTATTATCTTTTAATGACACTTTATACTTCTCCTCCACTACATTTCAGACGGAAACAGCTGCAGTTCACTATAGACAACATTTAGACTTATTATTTATTTATTTCCAACTAGGGCTGCAACTAACAATCATTTTAATTATCAATTAGTCTGCAGCTTGTTTTTTTGATTCATTGTTTAGTCAATGAAATGTTAAATGAAACTGTGAGAAAATGCCCATTACAACTTCCCAAATGTCCATTGTCTGAACACACTTTGTTTTCTTTGATATTAAAAAAGAGAAAGGCAGCAAATCTTCACATTGGAGAAACAGCAGCTAGAGAAGGTTTGGTGTTTTCTGTCCACTGTTTTTCCTTGAAAAGGTAGAAGATTTTCAAGATAAAAAATTAAAACATTACTTGTAGATCTGCTCTGCTTTCTCTCTCATTGTTGCAGCAGTTCCCCACTTCAGATCTTCGCAACCCTCCCAGAAGGCCAAGTTCTCGCCTAAGAATAGAAGAGAAAATAATAGAAGAGAAAACACAGTTACCACAGCATTCTTAGCCCCTTCTGTGACCAAAAACGAATCGGCAGTGCAGCAAGTCTGCAACAATAACACTTCTGTAATCAGTGCTGTTGTTTTTACTTGCACGTGGCCTAATTAAAATAACCTCCATCGTACCGCTGAACTCTTTCTTTAGGAAGTGTCTGAAATCATCTCGTCCTCGAGGGTCAGAGAGCAGCTCGCCAAAGCTGAACGTCCACCTCTCCACGCGCATCTTAGTTGGTATTTCCACACTGGTACACACAGAGGAACATGTTTGAATTAAAAATGGGTTTTAAATTGTATTCCAGTTGAATCTCGATGAATACAATATAAATTATGGGTCATCCTGTGCGGACTCACTTGGGCATGTTCAAGGTCCAGTATGTGACATCATCAGTGAGCCAGGGGTTGCTGGGAAGACACTTGGAGAGGAAAGGGTCATGGCCGAGATAGGTGGCACAGTACTTCACCAATCTGCAAGAACGTGGGGGAGAAGAACGGACTGTCTGTGATGTTTGAAGAAAAGAACTTAAAGATTACAGACAATATCCATATCATTCTTAAAAACAATGTTACATCAGTATGCTCAGGCGTATTCCAGGAGTAATCAAGTATGTTGATCACTTAATGTTAGCCAAAGTGGTATGTTGTGCACAAGAGTCACCTCGCTGACATCATTGGATTATGAATCCATCAAATAGCGGTAAATTAGTGCTCAGAGCAGTTTATCCTTATGGCAAAATGTTGAAATGTATTGCCGTCCCCATGCAGGTAGACAGCAGCATATATCAGCATATATTTGAAATATATTTTATTGAAATTTAGCAGAAGGTTAAGGCTATGGGTCAAGGAATAAGTGATGCTTTTTGTGGTGTCACTCCAGGATTCGTGTTTTGTTTTTTTGCCTTGCAGCTGACCAGCTGTGGCAGATCATCCCACCCAGAAGCAAAATATTATAATACACAATAATCATACCAACTATATTAAATGCTAAATTATATGCTATATTAAATTATACTGTACTATATTATGTTAAAATATCATTACATTATATTTCTATATTAATGCACACAAACACTATGTATCGTTACTTAATCATACTATATATTAGTGTGGTGTATGCTGTATGTATATACACTATACCTTGTTGACTTTGCTGCTACTAATCACACCACTGTGTCATTCTTGCCTTGTAATTTTGAGTTTAATTGCTCTAGTATTTCTATTCTTGTTTATATTTTATATACTTCAAATTATTTATTTTTTACTTATTTTTGTCCTTGCGCTGCTACAACACCTGGATTTCTCCTCTGGGGGTCAACAAAGGCTTCTGATCAGATCCTATTATATCTTCTGCTACATTCTATGGTTGTCTGTCGCTGTGTACTTACTAATCCAATATACAAATTGCTCGTCACATGCTAGCAGGCTGATAACATGACACCAAGTCACTGAAGCCACAGATACTGTTTCTATATCCCGCTCACTCATCATATCTGATCTGTGCATGACTTTCGCCTGCCCTATATTTGCAGGGTAGTCAGTGGAGATATAGTGAAGTGACAGTCTCACATTTTTGAGACTGTCACTAAATGATCTAAATGACCAATCTATACTGGGTTGTCACAGATATGATGGACTAGCTTACGCGCCAATGGACACAGATGACTTCACTCTGGGCCTCATGATGGACTGCTGGGTAAAGATCATCTACAGGGAGCATAAGAGAGATGACCGCTTAAAAAATGTCAGGAAAACAGACAGGTCTCTACAGATCACCGCTAATGGTTACCACAACTGTTGGTTTGGATGAAACCGGATGATGGTGGATTATAAAGTCTCACTCACGATTTTCTCGTAAACGTCGGGTGTTTTTGCCTGTGGAAGAAAATATATTAAATGTTACATTACAGATAATAAGTTATATCACCGAAAATACAAAAATCTACACGGACAAAGAGGGATATTGCGACCATTGTAAGTTTTAGGCTCAGAGTGAGGACATTTTGCATAATTCGTACTTCTTTAAAGGGCTGTTTGATGGTTAAAAGAGTGCTCCATCGATTTAGCATCGCAGTCCTTTAACATTGTCTGATTCACAATGGACAGTTTTTAACAAAGTATCAACATTAATGCAGCAGTCATAGAGTATATTTTTTATTCCGTGCACTCTTCTTCCTTGTCAAAACCTGCAAACTCACTTCTTTCTAACTCCTCAGCACCAGATTTTTTCATTCATTTTCAAACTTGTAGCCTTCAGCGCCAAACGACACTGACTCAAGTGACATCTTGAGGACATTTATCAGATTTTGTGCAGTCCCTCTGGAGCAACAAAAGGCTTTAAACAGCTTTTTCCACATGTGCAGCAGATGTGGCCAAGATCTATGAAGAGACTCTAGTGTTTAAATCGGTGGATTTTCCCTTTAAGCTGGAAGTGGGTTTAGGTCCAGGTTTGATAAAGGGTTAAGAGTGTAGTTTTTGATGATCAAGCTTAAGGTTAGGATGTAGGGAATGCAATATGTCAAGTACAAACATGGGGCTGTGCATGTGTGTAGGTGTTTGTAACCCGTTTAAAGGTCAGAATACAAAAAGACAGCCATGGGAAATGTCTGCAGAAGAGAAAAGAAGAGAAGAGAAGAGAATCATGTTAGTAAAAGATAAGTTCAATGATTTGAAACAGCAGACAGGAAAAGGAAAGTGTAGATAAGTAGTTTTTAGTGCACCCAGGTCCATGCATTAAAGCCTCTTATTAAATATAAGCTGATTGACAGGAATTATGCTCATACAGGTCATGCAGAGACTCACCTGTTACCTCTTCTGCATTAGGATCTATTCGTCGATCCAGTCCATAGTCCATGGCACTCACTGTCCCCGGCTACACACACACACGCACACACACACACCACCAAGAGCAAAAAAAGATTTCACAATCTGTGTTTACCAAAGGGCAAATTAATTAAAGCAGACGGCTGTTTTATAATGTTAATCATAATGCGTCGCACTTTTCCAGATCACCTGAGACAACAAGAGGTCCAGTCACCAGTCACGTGTAAAATGTGATTTTGTGAATTCACCAGCATTCGACGATGCAAATACAAATCAAAGCAATTTGGTTTTTTTCCAGCACAGAGAAGATTTAAAAATGTATGACTTGAAACCACATTTACCAGTATGGAGGAAACGTCTGCCCCTGGATTATGATATTATCTTAGAAAGCAGGCTTTGAGCCTGTGTACAGAGTGTGGCGGACCTGGGGGCGTGGCCGGACGCAACACCGTTGCCTGGCAACGAGGACGAGGAAGGTTGGGTCAAGTGGTGGCAGGTGTGTTCATCCCGGTAGAGAGCCTTCAACCAATAGGCTCCTGGGTGTGGACACACCTGCCGCTCATCACCACAACGAGAGAGAGACCAACGGTGATGAGCTACAGCTCATAAGCGACCACTCTGCTCACCTCTGGGCAGAGTAGAGGCGGAAGAGACAAGGAGTGCGAACATATTGCTTGAGAAATAAAAGTATTAACGTGAGACACCGTGGTGCCTGGAGTTTTTCCCCGAGGGGGACGCAGCCCTCACTCAGCCCGATCGATCACAATTATTTAAATTTGTTACTGTGGTCTATTTAACCTCGTGTGTTTCGCTGTTAGTCTATATAGATGGAACAAAACCAAAAAACACATTTTAAGAATTTGTCCTAATAAAAAAAAAATTTGAAAATAGATTTGCTTGACGCTTTGAACTTCTTACACAAACATAAATGTTAGAATTTCAGGTGTTGGTCTTCCTACAAAACTAACATAAATCCTGCATTTGTTTCCCCCTCCTTTTGTGAACAGTGCCAGTTCCCAGCGTGCACTAGTCCCTGCTGTTGCCAACCTCTCCGCTGGTCAAAGGGACAACACCGACTACCATGTGGCTCCTCAGAGTTGTTGAGGCATGCGACTAATCTAAAAATATCAGTAATGTGTCAATGTTGTTGTTTAATTTATACAGATTGAAATCATTACAAAGCAAAAAATAATACTGATTTGATCCACAAATCATTTAAATTACTATCCATTCCACCAACACAGAAAAGATGACTTGCTAAGTAATAATAAATTACGGAACACAAGAATTATACAAGGAACATCCACCAAAGGACCCATCAAACCCACCCAGACTTCTATGCAATTCTAACCCCAATATACTGCATACCTCCACCCCGTTTCCTACTTCTTACCTCCTATGACATGCAACAGCTGCCCGGTCGAGGACGCTATCAGAACTCGGTGATGCCCAGTGTCTGCTATGGCCAGTCTTTTCTTGCTGTTGTCTATGGCCACCTTGCCAGGAAAAGACAGGACTCGTGATGGCAGGGAGTCTCGGTACAGCTTGACCCCCACTGCGTGCGCCTTCAGCAGACCCTGCTCCGCGTAGTGACGGAGGGCGCTGTCCGTAAAAAGCATCAGCTTGTCGCGGTGGCCTTCGCCCACCAGGGAGAAGAGCAGGTTGCCGCGTGGGCCCAGTAGGACCAGCGTGGGCCAGCAGGACACCTCCAGCTCATGCCAGAGTTGCGCCTCGCTGTCATTCACCACTGGGTGGCAGATGTCATAGCGGAGCACGGCACTGCGCACGTTGTCCACGACCTTTAAAAGGGTTGGTGACAAACGGTCAAATAAAGAGTAAAGAGCTGGGAATCTGTTGGTGAATTTGAAAGCTATTCTTTATTACATTTTATCTATAATGTATTATTTCATCACAGAGCATTAGCATTTCATCACAACACCCAAAAACTATCCAAAGGACCTTTATTTTAAAAAAAGCTGGGATAGTAATGTGTGCATCAAGCACATTCTGCTGTTGTGTATTACTCTGTGCCAATTGGCAATTCTCATAAAGAATAATGGAGAAGTATCAGGAGAATGTTCTCTGGTATTAACTGATAACAAAAATAACTTTAGATGATAAAGCTGATAAATATCATCTGAACCGCTAAATTCAGACTGGTGTAACAGTACAGATGAATGCTTTGGTGCTTTGAGTTCTTGCTTGGGGAAAGGGCCGATTCCTTCTGGGGAAAAAAAGGGCCGTCTTGCATCATACTCAAATGTAACGGCGTTCCCAAAATGACATTTTTTTTGGCCCTTTGCGGCTCTGAAAATGCAGAAAGACACCACAACCAGACCAGCAAATCCCAAAGGTAAAAACAATGATGAACAATGAGAACATTTACCTTTTCGTTGGGGAATTTAGCCGAGTGTACACCAACAACCACCAATCCATCTGAGAGAGAGATTGAACAGAGAGAGGTGGAAAGAAAACAAATTGAAGCCTAAAAATACAATAAGTGCTTTGACTTAACTGCATATTTTTGCTTTTAGAGCTTTACTCCCTCACTAACTGAAATCACACACAGCTAATAACCCAATGAAAACCTTTGCTCTGAATCACTGAGTCAACAAGTTGCATAAGGCGGATCAATAACAAGGTCACCAAGACATCGCACATGCAGATGTGTACGTCACAGAGAATTGGGTGGAAGAAGGGAAACCAAAGTGATTTTCCTGAAGGGTGTTGCTTTGTTATCAAATCAGCGACGCTCCAAAATAATACAAACGTCTCACTGAGGTTCCTGGAAATGTTTTATTGCCTCAAGGCTGTAAATATTTATTTCCGTCAATTCTCAGTAGGCATCAAGGACTACTAACACTATGTTAGAAATACAGACACAGAAAAATTGATTGTAATTTGTTGACTTTTGACAAGGTCGGCGGATGTCCAGATGTTATGCAACTGAATGGCCTAAAACTGTCGGGGGGGGGGGTTGACTATTTTTTGGGATTAAACCCTTGCGGTGACCATTTTCAAGAATTTATTACACTGTTTTATTGCCAGACTGCTTTAAACGTAAGGAGACACCTTATTTTTTGAGGTTCTGGATGTAAAATCTTTTTTTACAACACCAAAAAGACAGGAGTTTAATCTATCAATATGTGTATTATGTCTTCATGTAACTTTTCTTAGTACAAGCAGCCTTTCAAGTTCTACATAATGCTAGAGTCAGGCAGGCAGAACAGTAGGTGAAAAAAGGTTAGAATACAAGAACAATTTGCAAAGACATTACACAGCATAAAATGTTCTTTTTAAATTAGGCCTCAAATGAGCAAATTAAATGCATAAGGAAGCCTATTCTTAGAATTAGGATGCATACATTCACTCCAAGTTAATTTGGTCTGTTGTCACAAAAAAAACAGCATATTGGTTATATTCCAATTTAGATTTTTCAATGCCCTTTTTGGGCACACCACCACAGGCCGCTTGCAATGACAATAAAGCACCAAACCAACCCCCCGTCCTCCATCATTTCCTTTATGTTAACTCACATCATTGAGGTACCCTGAACAGAAGTAAAAACACATAATTCCAAACTCACACTATCTGCAGTGGATGTCGTCACCCATGGCCTCTGCCAAGCAGTATAGCACCAGCACAGATTGGACTGACGATGGGTGGGTGGGTGGGGTTGGTGGCCTGTGGGAGTGACTGGACAGGGTGGCTCCCACACCTCACTGACCAGAGCAGCCAACAGAATGTACCCAGAGCAGTGCCAAAGATAAGGCAAGTGCGATAATATGTGGTGGCACTGCAGCGTGTGTGTTCTTTGTCCCGCCTGGCTCACAACCGAATTTCAAGCTGTACAGCCTCCTCAGATGATCCCTCGAAGGGCCAGCAAGATGCCACAGTCAGTCGGATGTGACTCTGCCAGTGGCTATATAAAGAGCCATGCAGTGAACTACAGAAGGCTACAATTATGGGCCCCATACTCACTGACACAGCAGCTTGGAAATATTTTTAGTTACTGTCTCTTCACAGCTGAGATAAGGACCCTCATGCTCTTGGAAAAGAAGAGAAGTACAGCTTCTCTGCCCCAGTGAACTTACACATGTTCCTGTGACACAGCATGGCACGTAATGTGTTCCAACTGTGTTCCCTCAGTAAGGCCTGCCAGGCTGCTGCCAGTGTGACTTTAAGGAATATATATAATAATAAAAATAAACAATTCAGTCTGGCAGGCCAATGCTGGGGTATTCCATTTTTAATAACCTGGCAAGGGAGGAATATCACTTATCTGAAACTTCTACTAATCAGCATTTTTATCTTCCAACCATTCAACATGCAGAGTAAATGAAAGGTAACTTGCCACAGGTAGATACTTTTTTCTTTTCTTCAAATTGTCCCACAGCTAATTATAGCTATTATTTAAAAAAAACGCACTGGACAGGAACTAATCATTCCTTTGTTTACCCACACAGGGACTAGGTTTTGCTGCGAGTTATGAAAGGCATTTTACCTTAAAGAATGAGGCTAGCAATATTCTATATTTTAGTCAATAAATCCCACGAAAAGACCAAAAAATACCAAATCAAATTCCTTGTGTGTGATGTGGGTGTGTCACGCTAGCGGCGGCTGATGTAGCCTCGAGCTGCTAGCTTCGTGCAGGGATGAGGCGCGGCCTACAGAGGTCTGGTGAGCGCACTTCTTTCTAACTCAACATCCCCGCCCAGATTGTTGTCATTTCCAAACTTGTAGTTTTGTCTCGAGTGGCATTTCTTGAGGCAGGTTACCAGGTTTCCTGCAGCTCCCTCTGGAGCCACAAAAGGTTTTATACAAATGTTATACAACACATGTGCAGCACACCTGTAAAAAGACTGATGAAAGAGTTTCCCTATAAAGACGCATCAGGGAGATGCAATGTTGCACTGACGGACATGTTCCTGCATTACCATGAACACTGTAGTCTATTTTGAGTCAATCACCGTCTTAAATAGTCTTAAATAGTATCCAACAATTACACAATTTAGCCACGACTGAGATTACTGAGCCTCTTTTTAAGTAAAACAAGCTGCTGCGTGTCTTTGTGACCCATTTCAAACATACAAGATTACAAGATTGTCGCAGACAGAGTGGGGGGGGTCAAAGTGTTGAGAGATGGAAATTAATTTTAATGGTGGGAGGGCGATGAGAAGCGTACTTCCCCACATCATATAGGTGTGTTACTGTGTAAAATTGACTATTGTCCCACTGTAAATTAACTATATGAAATACAGAGACATGACATTGTTACCCCTCACCTCCATTCAGTCTCTCAACCCCTTTAGGATCAAGTCAGCCATGTTGACATCCACTTCAAAGCCGGTGTAAGACCATACCTTTAACAGAGTGCTTCTTCTCTAGCTGGTGCAGGTCAGGCAGGATGTGCATGCAGTTGATGCAGCAGTAAGTGAAGAAGTCCAGCAGCACCACTTTACCAGCCAGCTCCTTGTTCAAAGACAGAGGCCCCTCCGTGTTCAGCCATTCCAAGCCTGGAGCACAATCACAGAGTGGAAAATGATGCCGTCGTCAGCTTATTAATTACGTTTAGTCACAGTACAGGCAAACTCTTTACAGTGCCCATCACTGTACGGGTTTATCTGTCCGGCCTGATGCGGCATTTATGTCACATGGGAATAAACGTCGATGGATCAAAGCAACGACTTGGAAGTGCTCACAGCTTCACAAGAGCTGTTAAGCTATAAAATGCCAGAAATTAATTTATGTAGATCTAGATCGTGTCTGATAATTGTTTTTTTTAGACTTTCCTCACATTCACTCTAGATTGTGTCTGACATGGGTTTTGTTTTTAACACTTACATAAGATGCACAGCAGATTGTGTCCGATACCGTTTGTCACCCTTAACTCACATGCGCTTGATTAATACGTTTTGACAGCATACTGAGCACCACAATCCAGCATCAAGTACTAGGAAACAAAACTCCGCCCTTCGCAATAAACGTACTTGTTCTGAATAGTCCGCCTGTATGAAGGTCTTTTCTTGTGCTGCTGCCTAGTTTTGCACAGTCGCCTTAGAAAAAAAAAATCTTAATCTCAGAAGAACTTGACCTGGTTAAATGAAGGTTAAATCGTTGGTTTGGTTTTTTAAAATAAGGGTTGTGCCTCCCCCCCAACCTTAAGAATGACGCAAGCACAGACCAAGTAGGAGAAAGAAGAAATATCTCTCCTGATTTCACAGTCTCACATTTTAGAAGAGATTATGGCACTGAGGAGAGTTAATATATTGTATACCTATTTTTGGATATCTTAAATGTCCCTTTGACATGAGGTGTTGTTTGGGGCCCCAGTTATGATCCCACACAAACCAGTTTCTTCTACTATAGATCCCCATCTGCTGGTGTGATGAGATACTGTATTGGAACTTGCTGCACACCTCAACAAGATGACCAAGCTACACCAGAGACGTTTCAGTTTCTTGCTTTTTTCACACTGGGCAAACTACATCGGCGACCCTTTTAACTGTTCAACCACGAGCCAACACTTTTGGTGACGCATACATGTCGCTATTTCATTATTAGCTCTTCAGTATCCACACTGTGCGGACGCGTCGAGTCCTACGGTAACATGCAGCGTTAGCAGACTCCGGTAGCTACTGCTGCGGAGGCTACAAGCTGGAGCAGCAACATGGTCTAACCTGTCTGAAAGTCGGCTACTTTCAGGTCGTCTCTCTCGTCTAGTTTCTTCAAATGCCGATAGACAAGAGTTTCTTTCTCTTGTGGCGTCGCAGCGTCGTCTAGGGCGCAGTCCAGCTGGCTTTGGAGTGAAAACAAAGTAGAGAGGCTGCACACAGACGCCATGTTTCCGACGATAGCAGTTACAGGATGTAACGCCGGTTCTATGAGCGGGCGGAGCCTCAGCCTGCCAGGTAAACACACAACGCAGATTCATACCGCCGATTTCGACACAACAACAAAAAAAATATTAATCACAAGAAGGTTATTTTCAAGATTTTAACTTACCTTGAAATTAATGTCCTGTCAGCAATACAGACGTTGTAAATTTCCCGGCCTTTAACTGTTAAGTAATTTAGTTTGACGAAATGTGTTGAATGTGCGTCTCTGTTTCACTACCCGTCTTTACCACGTTCATTGCTGTGGCGGTAAGCGTTAACGTGTCTGTGCAGAAGAGGTTATGCTAGCGCCATATACCGAAGTGATTTTGAAATATGCTCACAATAAGAAGGAATCTACGGTAGTCGTTAATGCACCGTAAGGTTTATTCTTTTCTGAAACCGCAGGATGTGAGGAGGTCTTGGGGACGTCACGCTTTCTTCCCCCCCAAATGTCACAGCAGGGCGACTCGGAAGAGGACATTTGGGAGTATAAACCTCTCGAGAAGACAAAGAAGAGACACGCTTCGTCGCCGGCGGCGGCAGCGGCAGTGACTAAAAGAAGACGCAGCTCCAAGAGAGACACTTGTTTCTCAGCGAAGTCACTTGAGCGGACAGTCCGGGCGGCAGAAGGTGTTGTTACCGCGGGCGGACATCGCGGTTCAAACCCACCATCCAAACCACCTGCTAACGACACCGTGCAGACGGGCAGCGAAGCGCCGTCCTCTGGACACTTCTGCCCCATGTGTCAGATGCCGTTTTCCATTTTGGTGGTACAGACTCAAAGGTGGCACGTTGCCGAATGTATTGACAAACCAAGGGACACGTGCACAGGTACACACACACACACACACATAATACAAATAAAAATAATGACTGATGCACTTTATACCAAACTAATTAAAGTTCCTCCTTGGCCCACTTCAGGACCCCCCCCATCAAATGATCTATATGAATGCATTTGTTCCTTTACACAGCTGTTATGCTGCATTCAGGTGCAGGCATGTTGTCCTTTCCATTGGAGGATATAAAGATTCTTGTTATGCATACATAAAGGGCTAGTCCAGCAAGTTCGTACTGTACGTCCATAACGCTGGAGCTCTCACGGGTGACAGATTAATGCATTAAAAGAACAGTGGACAAAATCAAGGCAGCACAGCTCGACTTGTCCTGACTTTTAGTCCCTAGAATGGTCAGAGCTCCAAAAACACCACATTCTACATTTCCCATAATGCATAATTACAAAAGGCACCTCTAAGTTAACTGCTTTAACAGATTTTGCATTTACGTGCATTTGATTGATGATTTTGTACCCATAAGCCTAATTTCTACACGTCTGTTCACGCAGAATGTCCAGACGGCCTCCAGTGCTCCTCCACCTTTCCAAGCCATTACAAGAAATTCGGCCACACCCTCCTGGCCCACAGTCGAGCGACCAGCGACACGGTGCTCCTCGGTCTGTCCGAGCAGGCAGAGACCAGCAGGAACACCAGCTTCGGTTGTCTCCCAGGACCGATAAACAATGAGCTGGACGGCTGTATTTTAAGTACTTCACAGGATAGTGCTCTCAGTCTTTCTGCCTCATCCAGTCACAGCGTCTCCCCTCACAATAATTGCGCTGGAACACCTCTTACAAATGGCCTTCTTTTACTGCGCTCACCTGGCCCAGAGGATTTTAAGAAAAAGAAAGGCTGGTCGTCCTCTACTAAAAGGCAAAAGTCTGTCAGTTCTTCCCAAGAAAGTAGAACAGAGCTTTCATCCACTCCTGTCAAGGCAGAGAGCGCAACACAAGCTTGTGACGGTTTACCCGAAAGCTACAACGATTATGCAATATCATATTCTCCTCTTTCTGAGTTCCCTGCAGAGACTGAAGTCAAAGTGAGTGACTGTAGGAATGACCTTTATAATAATGACGCATTAGAAAATGAGGCTGAAGACTCAATGTTGCTGTTCAGTGACAACTTCTCCAGCGAAGATGAGCTCCTCACTGAATTTATAGATCAACTGGAAAGCAATATCGTGCAGGCAAAGGGGCCGGCTTCCCTCAACACCCAGCTGGAGTCAGTTACCTCATTATTGCCCACCAATCGGCTGGCTGCCACTATAGCTGCTGAAGACAGAGCTGATTCCACAGGTGAAAACCGAGCTCATGGTAGATCTACCGGTGCCATCAGCCCACGTATGAGTAGCGTTCAGTCTCCACAAAGTATTGTACTAGAGCGCCTGAGAGAAACGGTTCTAAGCTCAGATAGCCTGCATTTTAAAAACTTGAATGACAGCAGTATTCATTCAGATCCACCTCACACAGCTTCTGAAGTTCCTTCATCGCAAACCATGCCACCGCAGAAGGTCCAGAGCAAGGCAGGTCAGGCCTCCTGTCTGAAGCAGACGGACATTGGGGTGTTTTTTGGCCTCAAACCTCTCAAGGAGAAGGAGAAAGACGCGGAGGTTGGACCACATGAGCTCGGTACCACCGCTATTCCATCAACTCCAGGACAGAGCCAACAAAGGAGAGGCAGGCAAAGAAAAAGTAAGACCGACGCAGATGCCTCGCAGGGCACGGTGAGTGTAGATAACAGTAATGTAGTTGCTGCTCGGGGAGAAGCAGGGCGAGGTAGGACCAGAGGATGGAGAGGAGGAAGGTGGAACAGAGGGAATGCTGATGGAGAAGTAGAGTTACCACGCTGTCCCTTCTACAAGAAGATTCCAGGTCAGTGAGTGACCATATCTCATATATTACTGTGTAAATTAGAAGGTTAATTCTTTTGTTTTGAAATCTAAAGATGCATGTAAAACGTCTGCGCAGGCACCAAGTTTGTCATAGATGCCTTTCGGTACGGAGAGATTCAGGGCATCGCTGCCTATTTCCTAACACATTTCCACTCGGACCACTACGGAGGGTTGACCAAGAAGTCCACGCTCCCGATCTACTGCAACAGAGTAAGTCAAGTTTTCGCACTGTAAAATATGAATGACCTCCAGTGTTATTTAATTAGTTGGTACTTACATGCATCATATTTTGTCAGGTGGCTAAGTGCTTGATTAGCCACATGTTATGCTAAACCACAGTAGTTTGAAGTAGGAGTCAAATACTTTACTATATATTCTGACTTGATCTGCATGTGGCTGTGGCATTTTCTGGCTTATTTTATTTATTTATTTTGTTACACGAGAGAGTTATGGATGGTGGTTTTTACCCCAGATTTTATTTTAGTCCACCGCTGAGACTGCATCCCACACAAACTCAACAGCTTCCTAATACATACAGGAAGAGAAAGGAACAGTGTGCTGGTTTAGATATGTCTTCGCTCCTAGTAAATAAATGGCAGTTTCCCCTCCAAAGGCCTGCTAGTCCTTGAATACAATGGAAAAGATTCATTCTTTGAAGGGGCTAAAAATCCTATTTATTTCTTCCTCCACTTTTAAAAGCTTCCTGACTGTTCTCTCGCACAGAATTCATAGCGAACGCCTGATGCATTTGTTGTCTCCCTGCACCGAATTGTCTCGGAGTAATGAAAAATGAACACGCAGTTGGCAGCTATGAATACCAATTTGCCAATAGCTCGGACCACATTGGAGTTGATTAAAATTTGAAGACCCCACTTTATATCCAGGACATTTAGTTTTGTCTGGGACTCAGTTGGTCGTTCTGTTTAGAACATTATCGCTCTGCGAATATTGCAACCAATGAAGGTGTGTGAATTAAGCAATAACCTAAATGAATTGAGGCATACAGGGTAGACATACAAGTATACATTTTTAATTTAGACTTAGAACCTCTTTCATGTTCAGATTAGATACATAATTTGTTTGCAGAATGTTAGTTATACAGGCACATTTTGTATTTATCTTACTGTGGTATTTAAGAACATAACTCTGAAACTCATCCTAATAGCCCAATAGATTGTGACTAGACATCAGTAAAAATCAGTGAAAGAATATTACAGATATTGCACAAGTTTTCCTGTCAAATGGGTCATGATTTATCACAGTGGAGTGTGTGTGTGTTCTCTGGGATTACAACTAAAAACAGACTTACAGGGACTGATTGGGACTCCATTGGGGTTTTGCTTATTTGGTAGGTCACAGAAATTCAAACTGGACGCCAGGTGGGTCACAGCCCAGAAAAGTTTGATCAGAATCACTGATTTGAAGGCTATTATGGGGGGAAACTTATTGGTTTATAATGTATGAATGTGTAGAGTAATTACACTGTTTAGTTGACCAGTTGTTTTTTTTTATAGAGTTAAAAGTCCAACTGCTGACAGCTTCGTCCCCGAATCAGATTACAGGGAACCTGGTGATGAACAAACTGAAGGTGGCGGCGCAGTATGTCCACATCCTCCCCATGAACACCAAGGTCACTGTGGATGGAGTCTCGGTCATCCTCCTGGATGCCAACCAGTGAGTCATCCACCTGATGTCAATATCAGTCACTGAGTAGTGATCAGCTACTCGGTGGTGGCCAAACGGTCTGTCTGGAGCGGGTGATTCATCATGAGAGTGTTGGAGCAGCCGCTTAAGATCTGGTTGTCAGTTTGGCTTCCTTAAAGAACACTCAGGGCAGTGACTTCACACAAACGGAGACTAACAGCCAGATCATTTACAAAAAGGGGGGGGTTGATCCTGTGGCAATTGTCATAAAAGTTTAAAACTAGCATTTGAAGCCAGAACACTGAGGCAGACTGAATTTCAGTCTAATGTCTGACACTAATTTCAGATTCAGACAGCCCAAAGCTAACTGACGAGATTAATACTTCACTGAGGAATACTAATAGGCATTTTTTAGGGAAATTCTAACTCTTTATGGCTCTTCAGTCGGCAGATTTTGAAAGTTGAAACGCATATTGGCAACACTTCCTTTGACAGTCTAAGCTCCTAAGAAGACGCTTCTTGTATGTCCAGCTTCACCTCCTGTCTCTTTCAGTTGTCCAGGAGCTGCCATGCTGCTGTTCTTCCTGCCTGATGGACAGATCGTCCTCCACACGGGAGACTTCAGAGCCGACCCCTCAATGGAGACCTACCCTGAGTTACTCAGCTGCAGGGTCCAGACGCTCTACCTGGACACCACGTTAGTACCCGTCTGCCTCCTCTCACATACACTGAATGTGCCAACGTAATGTATGGCCAAAACACAGGAGTGTGGTGATGTTGCACTGGTCTCGGCTGTGTGTCTGACATTCTACGGGTGGGTGGTGTGTAAATAAGACTCTTCTCGGCCAGTGTGGATCGATATTGGCTAAAACGTGTACACTGTGCACCGTGTCACTCGCATGTCCTCAATCCTCTCAAGAAAGCATCCCGTGAAAGCAAGAGCCCAGAGGAAACTGATGTTCAATATGAGCTCTCTTATCTCTGTAGCTACTGCAACCCCGAGTACACCTTCCCCAGACAGCAAGAGGCCATCAACTTTGCCGCCAGCACAGCCTTTGAATTGGTGACGCTCAACCCACGTACACTTGTGGTGTGTGGGTCCTACTCTGTGGGAAAAGAGAAGGTCTTTCTGGGTGAGTGTTTAGTCGTAGTTATACTTTCCACATCTGTGTGGCCTCGAGGGTCCATGTGACATACATTTTTGTCATGACATGGCAGACCTGGCGTGATTTACAACAACAAATTATTTCACAGTAATCTGGTTTTGTCTACACCTTAGATTTTGTAAAGGAAGAACTACTTTTCCCTGCCAGTTTTAGACTTCAGATGAAGACGGGGTGCTGCAAATACAGGATACTCAGATTTTCTGTATGTTTGTATTTAGAGTGTAGGCTGTCTGAGGCTTATTCCTCAAATGTTACAGCATTTGCACAAATTTAATTTATACATCAGTCATTTAATTACTAGAGAGCAGCAGCACCTGCAGAAATCGGTAACTGTCAGACGGCACACAACATAGATGTGAACTGTTCTGGCCAAGTAGCCTCCCGAGTAGTGGGAATGAAAAGTAACATATTCTGTTGTTTCTTAACTTATTCCTGTGAGCACCTATTTAGCATATATGATGGCGACTAATTAACTGTACTATAAATTGGGTATGAGGTTGATCAGCCTGATAATTAGACAGCTTGATAAATGAAGTGTGTTTTGGCATACTGCTGCAAATGATGGTCATTTATTCATGTAATTTTGGGAAGAGTGACATTACTTTTACGTGTTATGAAGTAAAGCATTACCACCAACGGAAACTGTTGGGGACGCAGAGTAAATGTTGTGTTTCTAAACCAAACTGGTAACATGAGTGGATATTTCTGCAGCCTCGTGCCGCTGTGTGCCTTTTACTCCCATCGAAAGGTCACGTGAGATTAGGTCTTGAAACGGGAGCGGAGTGGCGAATTGTGGATTAGTCCGTTTTGAGAAGAAAGCCGCTCGACATGAGTTGTCCTAACGCGGAGGCAACACAGTCCTCTGACGCGTGAACAAATGGTCCGTTCCACTTCGACGTAGTGAAGCAATCAGGAAGACCTCATAGAAACATGCATTCATTTTGTAATCACCTTTGCTTCAACAAGCTCTGCGTGAAATTGGAAGGGAAAGAAAAAGGCCTACAGCTGTACAACAGTACTCGGCCTCTTTTGTTCTCCTGTGCTTCAACAAGGGTATGTGTGCTCTTAAACACACACTTTGCAAGGTGCTGACCATAAAATATATCCAATGTTTTTTGCTTTAAGAAACAGTCGTTCAACAGTTTACAGTTTGTAGACGTGTTCGCTGAAGTGGGTGTGTAGTAAAATAGTGAGCTGGAGTTCTTTGGAGCAAGTAAATCTTATACTGAAATAAAATTTACAAATATTTAGGGAGGGGGGGGGCAACAACAGGGGGTTCTTGACTACAAGTATGTACTGGGTCTTCAAACGGGCACATTCCTGGTTCTTGCAGTGACCTTGTTCTGCTTCATTTGCAGCGCTGGCAGAGGCCCTGGGGTCTAAAGTGTGTCTCTCCAGAGACAAATACAACACCATGTGCTGCCTGGAGTCGGAGCACGTCACCCAACGTATAACCACCGACAGGAAGGCAGCCCAGGTCCATGTGCTGCCCATGATGCAGCTTTCCTTCCGAGTAGGTGCAGCCGTCTCATTTTTCCATCAACTGATCTGCAAAGATCAGTTATTACGGCGGGACTCTAGGCCCTCGGGAGGAGAAAGGAAAAGTCCTTTTTTAGTGGCATGTTTAGGAAACGAAGCACAGCAGCGACGAATATATCACATCAGACCTCCCTCAGGCAGTTAATTTATTCATTTCATAGAAGTCCGTGTATTCGGATGAGTTTGACAATTTAATTTAATTTAATAGTATGCTACTTGGTGAGATGAAGGGGAATACAGCTAGCTAATATAGTAATACGGTTTCTCAAATGGTCTCCAGGCCTTTTGTGTAAACGTTTCCAAGGACTGTTTATGGCCAGTTTATTTTTGTATGCAGACACATCATTTATTCTGGTCTGGTCATATGCAAGTATCTACGACAGGACTTAAAATAATTAGGAAATGCTAATTATGATGACCAAGCGCATCATCTCTCCAAAAGGACTAAAGCATTTAAATGTGCCATCTGTAGAAGCACTGATAAGCCCCAGAGTTGGTATAATTCAGGCACCACTACGCACAGAGAGGCTGACTTGGGGGAAATAGACGCAGTTTAGGTTTGCATTGGGGCCTTTGAGCAATTTTATTATCGAGAAGAACTACTACAGAATTGGGCAGAGTCACCTTGAAATAAATGGATAAAACTGTATGAAACCATATTTTTAAGTTAAATGTTTGTTTTAACATTATAGTAAATTGGAAATAAATATTAACCAGCAAACAAGAGATTGATGGAATGAATAACATGTTTTTCACGGTTGGCTATTCAAAAACACAGAGGAATAATGAGACTTGGTTAGTAGTAAGACGCGCTGCATCTCAATATTTGAGGATGATGTTTCATAAACTGTCAAATCTTGTGAGCGCAGAAGCTGCACAAACGGTGTCTACATTTTTTGAAGGTGAGACGTGTCTATGACGACACATTTCCATTCATCGGCACGTGATGCGTTCTCTGGGATCATGTCCACATACCGCAGTTTTCCTTCCTCCCTTTTTACAAGCATCCTCATGTACAACTGAGCTCCTTGTAACCCTCGTCTTGTCTCCAGAAACTGGAGGATTACTTGGCACACCTTTCTGGACGGTACGATCGGCTGGTGGCCTTCAAGCCCACAGGCTGGACCTTCAGCCAGCAGGTGGAATCGGTGGAAGATATTCAGCCTCAGATCAGTGGCAACATCTCCATCTATGGTACACGCAGTTTTGTTTTTGTGACATGTTTTAGTACGTGTATTTGTCAGAGGGAATATCAAACGTACATTCACGTGAGTATCGGCAGAGAAAACCACGAATACACACTATAATGGCATAAATGGATGCTAATGAATCACAGGTGAGGAGGAATGGCCAAGAAATAATGTTTTGAATTGGTAAACCTTTATTAAAATTAGGGTTAAGGTTTCACAAGTTCTTCTGCAAGGTTTGCAGTCCTGCAGCTGTTCATGCCCCGACAGAATCCTGTTCTCTCCTTTACTGACCAAAAGCAGAACCCCATAATGGTAAACAATCTTGCCACCTTGCTAATACGAAGTCACGAGCAGCATTTCTCTCCAGCCCGAAAACGTGAATGTTCTTCACGTTGTTGTGTGTTGAGCCTGCAGCTCCCTCTTTTGGAGAAGGGTGGAGGTAGGAGGAGGAAGACGGAGAAGGAGTGTGAGAATAAATAAGTGTGGCTGTTTCAGGTTGGTTCAGTTTGATGACTAGAAGGAATATAAAAACAGAATGCCGGGTCTTGAACCTTCAGCCATGGACAGCACCTGCTGGACAGCAGCATAGCATTAAAGTCCAGTACTGAAATGGGCCATGACTTGATTTGCCACCTCAGATTTTGCCCTTTTTTTCTCTCTCTCTCTGTCCTCTGTTTCATGTTCTTAATTGATCCATCAACAGCATCCGCCATCTGGCCTGTAACCTGCAATCATCAGCTAGAGGCTTTTGCGACGCACACTCAAGTGTGGTTTCTTCCTCCTCAGCAGTTTGTGTCAGTCAGGCGGAAGCCAATTTCTCTCTCTCTGCCTTGTGTTGCTCTCCTCCTCCTCGCTCTTCCCAGCCATATGCCATCACTGCTCCTAATATTATTCTCTACATGTGGGAGGCTTGCCTGTATACTTGAGTAGGCTTAGTTTTGGCAAGATCTGTTGAAAGCAGCAGAGCACATCAGACCTGTGGAGAGGCGAAGGGAGGACAAACGAGAGGCAGCAGCTTTCTGCAGCAGTCTCGATGTCTTCCCGTTCTGTTCGGGAAAAACGAAAGGAAACGAGATCCGTTTGATGTTTCAGCATCTGAAATGTGCCTTGTCCCCTCAGAGGGGAAAAGTCTAAGCCTGTGGCTCACTTTAATGAGCATCTGGCCCCCCTTGTAGGACTTTGCCCTGTTGCATGTCTGACTCCCCCATACCTTTAAACTTCTGGCTCCCTGACAAGTTTTTACCTCGATCCAAATCTCCTCCGTATTCACTTGATGAAGAAAAATCTCTCGGCGAAAGAGCCGATTTGAAAAGTGAAAAGTCCCTCTGGTTCAGTTCTAAACCACTAGTGGCCTCTTTCCCCACAGGACTTGTCTCTTTTTAATAAATAGAAAATTGAGATAATTACAACCCGCACTTAATAACGCTGCGAGGAAAAACAAAGCGTGGGTTATCTTCAGGCCTATGAGTTGCTTTCAGCATGGCTGCATTTGAATTGTTTTGCTATTTGAAAAATGCAACTTTTTAATGCAAAGATCTGTTTCAAGTGCCAAAGTTTGGGGACATGATGAAGACAGCCCTTCTGTTTTCCTGACAGGAATCCCATACAGCGAACACAGCAGCTTTCTGGAGTTGAAGCGTTTTGTCCAGTGGCTCCAGCCCCTCAAGATCATCCCTACAGTCAACAACGGCAGCTGGGCGAGCAGGAAGGCGATGGAGAAGTGCTTTAGTGAGTGGCTCATGGAAACTAAAGCTAAACCGTAGCTCCCCCCCCCCCGGTAAACTGCGTTTGCAGTTGGCCTCTAAATCGCCTCTGCTGCTCGAGCAAAACCAATTACTTCTCAATGCTTCAAATGCCATATGACGATGGGGAACACATTTATTTGAACACTACTCTGCTTTTATGCAGGATGGGCTGAACTAAACTAACAGGACAACTCTGGGAGCTGTTTTGTGTAAACATGATCTGAGGTCGTACATGTATCGTGTCTACAGACTGACATGTGTCATCCAGAAGAATTATATACTGGTACTGAATTAATTGGATGTGTTTACTGCCTGCTGCGGCTGCTCCCACTGTTGCCCTGGTTTGTCAACAAATATACTAATATATATATATATGTGCTTTTGAAATAGTGCAATTTCTTAATCTTTTTTTTTTTATGCTTAGAAAAAATAAATGTTTTAAACATCTTAACACTTCCCCTCTTTTTCCTTTTTTGCAACAATCATCTGTCCATATTGTGTCAAGAAAACTGATTGTACAGGAGATTCAAGATGAGCTTTATATTCTTTCAAAATGTGCCAACTTGGCACAATCGCTGGCTTTCAAGGTTGCATTATCTGGACTTTCACTGCTACTGCACATCACGTGACATCTCTGCCATCCAAATCATTCATACTGGTGGATTTCTGAAGCAGCAGAATGCCTCTTCAGCCAGTGTTGTGTAGTGACTTTGGAGAAACAAACTCGTCTTGAAGAGTGCGCCGTCGGATCCAGTAGAGCAGCTGAGACATGCGGTACGGAGAGAGCTTTCTGAATCTCGATCTCTGTAAAACTGGCTTTTCACTGCGTGTTTTCTCCTTTCATGTAGGACAGCCTCGGCTCATCCCATCTGCCCAAGCTGCGTGGGTTCAATCTCGGGCCAGAGTGAGGGAAATCATACAATCTAGATTCTAAACATTGAAACGGTTTGACGTTGTACCGTAGATTCCCACAATATTTCCCAGGGTGTGCAATCGGTAATGTATACTGTTTGTGTGTATATTATATATATATATATATATATACTTAACATTTTAATCTACAATTTGACTTTTGAGTACATCCATATTTGGCACAGCGGTGTTAAAGATATAAATGTTGTTCTGAAAATTGCCATCTTACAACCCATCCCAAGGCATTTCATTACACATCTGACCTCTTCCTATTCAAAAATCATACACGTGTCATCACACCTATCACCCACTTTACTAGGTGACTGACGCAATAACCATTGTATTACTATCTGTTCCCACAGCAAGCCACTCCCAGTCAGCCATTTCTAATAATAGCGTATCGTATTCTTCCCTCAGGCATGATTGATGCATTAATTCTTGCCAAACTGAAATTGGATTAACTTGGGTGCTTATTGAAATGTTTTTCTCATTCACTTAGTGCGTATGTCTCATTGGTGACTGATTTTGGAAGATAATTATGTCCACACACAAAAAAGGTTGTTAAGAGTAACAGAAAGTCTTTTAAGGGTGTAATCCTGTATATTCAGAGTTGATATTGATTGCTCTATACGTTCTGGCCTGCAAAAGATGAGAAAGGAAGCTGGGAAGTTCAGGTTTGTTTACCCCACCGAGCACGACACTGAATCCTTGCAAACTTTTTATAATTGGATACCCTTTGGCTCTCACTTTATGCTTCAGTAAACAATACTGAACACGTAATCCTTGAAAATCAAATGAGATTACATGAGGTTTTGTGAAAACGGTCAAAAACGCTGCGTTGTAACAATGTCTTCAGGTGTCTTAACAGGACTCTTGAAATGCCAACATGAAGCCAAATAATGACACTTTAAATTGCATCGTGTGATTCAGAAGCTTTAACTTAATTTGATGTCTTTTGGAGTAAAGCAACTGGAAATAATCAAATTATATTGTTTGGTTTTTAGTAGCAGTTCCAATGAGTTATGTAATTTTTCTGCGTAAACTCTACAGCCTGTTGTGTTTCATGTGCTGTGTAATTTACCTCGGACAAAGAAAAAGGCTGTTGAAGAAATGCAAATGGTCAGTGTTTTACAGTCTGATAACATGTATTCATCACAAACAAAACACAGATTCAGTGTCCCAGTACAACCTGCATTTGCTATTCATAATACAGCACAGCTTGAGCATCACAGTGTAAGTGGCTTTAATAAAAAAAGTCCTGACTCATAACTCCTATCTATTTAATAGCTCCATTAAAACTTGAAACATTAACCTTGGAAAGGCTAATACAATGTGATGAGACTCAGGACCCGTCGGAATATTAACAACGGCAGATAACGTTACTTGATAAGAGTTTAGAGGCGAGCTTTGTCCTTGCCATCTGTGGACATTGGGTCAGTGGACATAATTTAAGAAGGATTAAAACCATCTTCTCAAGTTATATTAAAACTACATTTCAGCAGAGTCGAGTCACCAATCCTGCTTCGCATCAGAGAGAAATAGGTGAAACACAGCCTGGGGTGCAATGCCATTCTGTCGCCATGTGACTTCACCAGGCTCTCCCTGCGGTGTGGACGACATCAAATTCTGGTCTCTTCCTGAATCATCCACTTTCACACAAAAAAAGCTTAAATTTGATGTATGTCGGCCTTCGTCACTAACAGCAAAAGTGGTTTTAAACACACAGTGGTCTCTTGTTGTGCTCTGGAGACGGGCATGGCACACGAAGAAATGTCATTGCAGGTGAGCAAACTGGAAATAAAGCAACATTGCTGACATTCACACTAGTCATGCAACCCAGTGCTAGCTCATGTTGCAGGCGTAAGACGTTCAAATGGAGTTTGAATATTTGTGCCGACACTGGATATCTTTTCAACAACATATCCTTGAATTACTTAATTCGTCATGAATGTTGATTCAGAGTGTCTTGTCTTATGCCCAACATCTTCATGTTGTTTAAATCACTTATGAATGCTGTGGCATCATGTCATCTTGGATCAAAGTTGATCATTAAAAGTATAGCGTTCTTACAGAAGTCACGTTCACACTTTTTCTATTGGTTCTGCTGTATTTTATGTTTGTTTAAAGTGTAAAAACATTGATTGTTAGTGTTTAGTGTAAAATATAGTTGTTCAATAGTAAGTCTATATACAGTATCTTTGTACATATTGCAATATTTTGGCACCCGCATGCCTCTATTTTTATCTGATGAACACATTTGACTCGGGTCCAGGAGCTTGTGCAATGAGAATGCATTTTCTTTGGCATCATACAGGCGGTATGAGGAAATATGTTTCAGTAAATAATTTGGCTTTTGTTTCCCTGTGGGAACAACCTTTGACAACAGACATCTTATCTGCAGTATGTACAATACACAGTGAGTGACGTACACAAATCTTGCTCTGTTAAAACTGCAAGTCAGTGTTTACATACAGAGTGCTGAGCAACTAAAATGCATAGATCTTTTTGTGTGTGAGATTTAACCTTTAGCTTCACTTTAAGCTCTTCTAGACTTTTAAATCGTGTAAACTATCAGAGTGACAGATGAATAGGAACCGGCCACATCCCTGAGAAAATATTGTCAGTTGTCTAAAGTGGTCAATACATGGTGCAACCATTTGGACACACGCAGACATACAGTGGAAGGAACTGTCTCGCCTCTAACGGTGGATTTCCAGTAAGTCGCCGCAGACACAGTTTGGAGAATGCAGAGGCAGGGATCCAGGATGACGCAGGATGGTCACTTTCACCTGAAAAGAGAAATAATTGACCTCTCAGCCGATCTAGTCACACATTCATTGACGCTTGCAAACGCTGACAATGTGTCAGGTGTTTCTGGCATTTTGTGTGTGCCTCATGCAGTACCTGGTTCTTGACAGACTTGCTGAGATACATATCGATCTCGTCCACACTTTCGGCGTGCAAGTCGTTAACCGCCAGAATTTGGTCTCCTTTGTGAAACAGGCACACTGACTGTGGCTGGCCTGTCCAGTCAGACACACTGCGACACACACACACATATATTCTGCTCGTTAGATTTAAATGAAATGAAAATGTAAACCCACCAATGCATTTGCCACAATCAGAAGATAACAACTTCTGTCTGTTCTAGTGCAGGTTTGTGCTTTATGTCTTACGGCTTGTCTACACGAGGCGTTTCAGTCACGTTGTTCACTCATCTGTGTCACTGATGTCTGATGGAAGATATTCGCTTCTGTTTAATCAATCCAGCTGTATACACAGGCCACGTGGCAGCTCATGCTTCACTTGCACTTTACCCGCGTAACCGTGACTCGCAGTGGTGTAGTGCTACAAGTCTATTTACTTCCGATTTATGTGCGTAGCTACAGTGATTGTGTGTTGGGTGACCTGCACTCAACACAGTGCCTGAACACATCCTTTGAAGACTGACTCACTGACTGAGGACTGACGCTGCCGCTGCTCTGCTTACATGCCGCCTTCACCGCACAGCCTGTGTAGACATTAGGCTCCAGTTTTCAAGATCTATTAAAAGCAGCTCAGAGATACACAGTTACTGATGCTTCAACAAAAGACTGAATCAACGTACTGTAAGCCCAATGGAGCCAGGCCTGACATGAAAACTCAGCCAAGATAATAATTAAACTGAGTTTATAACAACTTAACTGAGCCTCACATGAGAAAAAGCCTATTTTCTATAAATGGTGGTTTGCCTTGTAACATAGCAGCTGAGAAGGGAGTTGTTCCCTGCCACTGTCGCCTAACGCTTGCTCACGGCGGGAATTGATCATAAAGAGTGTGATCCACAAATGAACAGACAGCCCCTACAGCAAAACAGACAGTAGCGAATGTGGTGATGTCATCTGTGGTTTTAGTGTTTTCATTAATATTAAAGGATACAGAAAAATTAAAATGTCTTCAGGAGCATTTGCTCCTGCACTTTTTCTTTGGGCTGCAGTGGTTGAGCCTTTCCACATTTCTCAATCAAAGCAGGACAACATTTTTATTGTCCAACAACAACACTGCAACAACGTAAGTGGTCGTATTTCATAGGCGAACTTACCTTGGTTTCCCATCCACTTCTGTTATTTTCAGGTATTTCTTCAAATCTGCCTGCATGACCTGAATGTCTCTCTCCTCTGCGGTGATGGTGTCAAGGCTTGAAAGAAAAGCACAAGCTTTATTTAAAGGTATTCTATGTATTGTGGCGTGCTGCGAGAGAAAGGCATCTAAATCCTGACACTTGACATTCAAGGCAATCGGAGTAGTTCGCCTGTGAGAAGACATTTTCCTGAGATCCTGCTAGAAGTTATTGTTTGCGTCAGTAAATCTTTGGTAAAATATTTGGGATAAGTTAACCAACTCCATGATTCAAAGGCGTCTGCTTAGGAATGAACAAGCACATTAAAGCAGAAGTGTAATTGCGTCCTTCCTCAATTATATTGGCATGAGTGTTTGTATAGATAAGGACTTCTAACAACTCATTTAAATTTTGGTAGCAAACTCACCTGAGCTGCTAATGTTTAATGGTGAGTACTGCTTATTATTATTCAGCTATCATTATATCACCGTGTGCTTGCAGAAACCTTCAGAAACCACTCAGACCAGTCCAGCAACATGTCAGCGTCAGGTCCCAGAGATCCTTCCTGTTTATTCATTTTACAGAGTCACCTCAAATGTGGTGATGTCATTTTTTTGTTGTTCTCTCACATTCAAGCGTACTCCGTTTGTTTCATTACAAAAGGCCCAGCATTTAAACAATAGTGTCCACTTGGTAGTAAAAGTGGATTCAGGGTCAGTTACTTTGGAATCTCACCTTTGAGTAGAGCTTCGTATTTCCGGTGTGTGCACATTATGTCCCTCCAGCATCTCTACAGGAGAGATGGCACCATTGTCACTGGAGCTGCTGCTGAAGTCTGAAGTCAGCGGCGCTTCTTCTCTGCAAAAGCAAGTGACAGCAGGAGGGATTATAAGATCAGGTCTCGGTACATGTCTCAGTTACATTCAGCAACCAGTTACTAATGTATTCTTACTGTGACGTCGCACAAAAGACGACAAGACAGCTTGGAGAGGCAGTGGGATTAAAACCCGATAAGGTTCTCATGTAGCAGGAGCCAAAGCTTTGTGTTGAGTACAAAATGACACAGAGGAAGAACGCCATCTGAATCTGGAGCAGGGTGACCCACAGGCAGACAGCGTAACCCCAGAGCTTGGTGCTGTGTTGGATGCCTTGGATGGACAGAAGTCCACCTTATGGCAGAAAATAACGCCAATAAAAAGGAAGAAGAAATGGTTGAAAGAGGGTAAAAGAGAATTGTACACGCCTAGGAGGTTTCGTTATACCGAAATGGGACCAGATGTCTTGAGATTTTTTTAAAAATAGTTCATAAAAGCAGCATGGGAGAAGCAAATAAATCCCAAATCACTGTAGAGACACAGGAGGAATTCTAATTAAGAGACACTTTAGAAACGGGCCTTTTGACCCATATGCCAAATGTAGTAGATAAGATGTTCTTCAGCGTGGCAACACAGCAGTTGGCCACTTAGAAAGAAATCAGGCATCGGTGTTAAAGGCAGAATTACCACACAGTTTTGTATTATAGCAAATTTAGGAAAACAAACAGCAGAGAAGAGTGATTTTAAACGGGAGATTATGGCGGGAAACAGCTGGAAGAGGCACAAACAATGTGGATGTTGTTAACTGATAGCCTGCTATGTTGGTGATTAACGCAACGGTCTTGGTAAACAAGGAAGTCGAATGTGAAACCTTAAACCTGCCCTCCTTGAGATGCCTGAAGGTCTGACGTGCTACACAGACGGAAAGTTGGATTCACAAAGTCACATTTTTAGCATTGTAAGGGCCTTATTATAGCCTTACTACTCAAAAGGATCAGATTCCCTGAGCAAACATTCAGAACGTACAGAAAAACCTCCTCCAAGCTGCGATGCAATAAAAATAAATTGCTCATCAATGATTTGCGCATGATGAGGTTATGAAAATGTGTGCAGGGTATACCATTTGTTTCATTTCATTTTAAGCATTCAAATACACAAACGCATCACAAGTAGTCACTCAGATGTGCAGTGTGGTTTTAGGAGGAAGAGGAAATAATTTACATTTTTCCTCTTTCAAATGAACAGTTGATTCATAGGCAATAAAACACACTTTTTATTAACTTACACCAGCCAGGGGTTTTCCAGCTACAGCCTCACTTGGCCTGGTATGACCAGTAGCTTATGGGGGTTAACATGAATAAAGATAGATAGTGATTTATAATGGACATCAACGAGTTGGTTTGTTGACTTCATAACTCTGCTCTTACATTACATTTGAGCATTTACCATTATCTTGTAACTGTTGCTTTCAGCCAAAGTGGCTGCTGTTTTAGCAAAAGGTACATCATTTCTCTTTGAATACTCAAGGCAGTGCTTTGCATGGATGTGAAAACATATATGGCTCTGATGAGCATCATAGCGTACGCGAGTTACAGTGCAGTCAAACGTGACTGCAGCAAGCAACGTAGCTTATAATAATAAGGAAACAGCTAACATGTAGAAGATGTCAATCAGTCACACTTGACCTGTAAGAGCAAGGTCTGTTTATACAAGGCGTGAAAGATCTGTATGTAGACGTGCATTTATATGGCTCAATTGTATATACATATGTTAAAATGATCAGTGCCATCTTATTCATGTGCAACCTCTTTGACCAGATGAAAAGACATGTCAATCACATATGTTGCCAAACAGGCTCTGAGGTGCTGTCTTAGATTCCCCACTGATGTGTCAACAGTTCTTGTGCTGTAAAAAGAAGTCAGTAAGGTGTTTGAGCCAATGAGGCCGTGCTTGCCTCTGCTGGGTGAGCTATTTTGGTATGTAGGGCACTGACAGAACATGTTACACAAAGAGCACAGGGCACTGACACAGAAGACAAAGTGAGAGGTCAAAAGTACACACGGCCCACAAAGACAACCCTGAAATGAATCTGAGAGCTACCTGTCCTCTGAGGCCGTCTCCTTATAGTACGGAGGGAGTGGGGAAATCTGTGTCTTCAGCTTGTCAAAGACCTGAGTGACAGACCGCATCAGGGTGCCTGCGTTCACCTCCTCAACTTCATGGTCCCTGGATGCATTTGGCACAATGAAGTGCTTTCAGTTTCAACAATAATCAGAAATTATTTACACGATCTGCTTTTCGGTGACCTGTCACTCTATGAATCAAACTTACGCTGCCGTAGCCAGTTGTTCATTACGTCTAATTTCTGTCATCGATTCGTATCTAGAAGAGACAGATATTCAGAATAACAGACAAACAAATAATATGAAACACTGTCATACTCAAGGTCACAAGTCCAGCATATGTCACCTGAACAAAAAGTTAACAAAGTAAAACAGGTGAGAATGGATGTGAATTATAACTGAATAAAATCTAATATATCATATCAATACATTGCCACAATGACTATAATTAACACTCACACTGAGTCCAGTCTTTCGCCACGGGTCGCACCATTGTTTCCAACCTTTTTCACATTAGGTATGATGAAGAAAAAGCAAAACGTTAAAACTATTATCAGTTACAATTTACAGTTTAGTCACAATTTAGGAGCTATGTTAGATCAATTTAACAAATGATTAACTATGATGTACATATTTCACTATTTCTATAGACAAAACAATGAATTGATCAATTGAGAACATAACTAATTAATCAATGTGGGAAATAATTTTTTATTTGCAGCCCTACTTGTATTTGTCCTGAGAGGGGTCTCGGATAGTCATAGATTGCTTTCACAGGCTCTGATGCACGTTTCTTTGAATTCTCATCGTCCTGCTGGCCAATCACAAAGCAATATAACATACAACCAAATGTGTGCAACCATTACTCCATCACCCAGACTAATACCTCTCAAAGACTCCACCTCTCTCTCACTATCCCTGTTTCTGTTTCTCTGTATGTCTGCCTCTGTCTGTATCTCTCGCTCTTTCTATTCTCTCCCTCTCTCCGTGTCCGTTTGTGTTTCTCTGTCTCTCTCTCTCTCC